>WOGR01008852.1:0-11633 GCA_015342045.1 Leptinotarsa lineolata | reverse complement strand
TTCAGAAAAAATTAATATCTCGAAAACTAACAGATTTGGGTATAGGCATTGTTTTACAAAGTGGGCCTAAAATGTGCTGTGAAATTCAAAAATGTAATAAAATACATAGTGTTCCATTTGAAATAAGAAAGTTGCCCTCAACTCCCGAAATAACGGAAAGAGACCGGAAGTTGAAAATATTTTGGTTGAGAAGGACAATTTGTAATACCCACTACCACAAAATTTCAAGTTTTTATTTTTAATCGTTCTCCATATATACTAACGAACGGTCGTCGTGAAAGGCCCTGTATATTCAGGATGGCCGAATGTTGTGAGTTATTTATTTCGGCTCACCTTATGGATGTTTGTTTTGAAACTTGGGCATAGATGTCATAGATATAATTTTTTGTGATTGTAGTATTATGTTCCATTCTTGTATTTCTCAGATATCGTACACTCTTTCATATATTATATTGTGGGCGTTTCTATGAAGGATATCTGATTCAGTGCCATAACGAGTGTTTGGAATACAGACTGAGTGTTTGATTCAATGTTCATATGAAAGTAGTTGTTTTGAAAGTACTTTTTCTTTCAAGTAATTCAATGTTCATATGGAAGTAATTGTTTCGAGAGGACTATATTTCCAGTTTATATAACTGAAAGTAACTTCTATGAATTATATTCACATCATTATAAAGACTTTATTCTAAAATTGATTGCTGTCTTCCTTTCTTCCGAAGTTTTCCACATTTTTTGTTCAAAGATGAAAAATCCCGAACCATTCTTTCCCAAAAATCCCTGCTTAAAATATACCCCTTTCAATTTAGTAGTAGTTGAGTAGTTTGTTTTTCTACTTGACCCAAACAGAACTACTCGACTCCAATTTGGCTTGCCAACAATTGAAAATCATGTCAATTACGTTGAAATTTAAGTCAAGTAATAAATACCTACTCATAAGGAACTCGCTTGAAATGAATGATAGTCAACAATCCTGGAAAAGTTCAGTTTTATTTCAATTGTACTGAATTTCGCAAGTGATTTTACTGAAAACTGCAATACTGTGATTCCCTTCTCTCAGTTCGAATTTCATTTCTTATAGCAAGAGCTCTTTGTTCTTCGATCATCGACAAATAATAAATTTTAAAACTTTTTCTGCTAATAAAGAACAAATCCCGACAAAGAATTACTTACGACGCATATATAATTATGATATGTATATTGTTGGGGTTCACTTCTTGCACAATATTATTTATGCAAATGCTGCGGTTAGCGTTTATGACATTAGTCAGTCATCTCACGAAGCGTTAGTCACCTCGGTTTATTATTAATACAGCACACCACAACAGTCTGGTGGAATTAATTGAATATAATTCATTTGGAAACACTGCAATTCTCCAATTAGTTGTTCTCTGAAACCATTTTCATATTTTCAGTTTTTTGATTAGTCAAAATTGTTTGTTAGAAGTCGAGTTGCACACAAATTGGTAAATAAAATAAGTAAAATAAATTCAGTCGAACCATCTTATTGTGAGAAAAAATAATAGTGATGAAAATAAGGTACTGAAGACTGTTAATATAGTCGATACTGCTCACGTGAAATTATATACAGTTGAAAATCATAGTGAAGTCTCGAAATTTTGTAATTTCATTATTTTCCAGTAAATATATAAAAAATACATATAATTGATCATTAAGTTTAATTTTCTGGTTTGCTTTCGTTTTCTGAAAGCACTCTAGTGAAAATTCACGTACATTTGACAATGATTAAACTGAATACATCACCAGATGCCTAATTTGGAATAACTTATCACTGCCCTAGCATATGTTGTATTCCGCAAAGTTCCTCTCTACACAACTATAGGACATGATTTATTACTTCACTTCTGTCAGTGCATGGTTAAGAGAGATTGATTTATATTTTGTTTCGTGTTAAACACTGTTTGATCATGATAGATAATTTGTTTGACATTCTGCTGACAACCATAATATGTATCAAACGCGTGGGATTGATTCTTTGTGAAAACGTTCACATAGTTATATGAGATAACTTGATTTGTTTTCGAGAAGCAGGTTGTCAAAATTTACTGAAATATCGAAGACAATTGTTCAAAAATAACTTTTCGAGTCGATTATGATGAAACTTGTATACGTTTGATATCAGGAACAGAAGGTTTTTTATGGTGTTATCAGAATTGTGATTTCGCATAGGATGCATATTCAATATTTATGGCGGAAACTCATAATAAAACTGATGGCTGATACTTGAAAATTTATAACATTTCAAGAAAGTCTGAAATTAGCAGAGTGTGGCATGAGAACTATGAACAATGACAAAGGTAATCCACTCTAATAAAAGTTGCGGTAACTTTTACGAGAAAATTTCCCAGTTTAACCTTTTATTGAAGTTATACTTCTTTTGGCACATTAGGGAAAAATTATGAGAGTAAATTTTTACGATGCGCATGCACACCGTCACGAAAAACCGACATCCTGAAGTTAGCTTCTTCTTCTTTGACTTATATGGCCTTTGCTTCTCATTCGAGCGCATTTAGCCAGGCTCCTCTTGTCCATAGTGATCAGAAGCTACGTCCAGCTGTCTTGCTCGAGGCAATGCTGCCACCCTAAGTCTTCTCGTTCACTTTTACTTTTATTAAAATATTTAATTTTTTTACTATGGGGCCGTCAGTCCCCTCAATATGACTCTCACAAGTAATACGTCTATTATCGCACTGACGACCTCATCGAATCAGTCGACATCCAGCCTGGTTACTGGCGTAGGGGGCCGCCAGTCCTCTCAAAATGTCTTTCACTTCAATAGTTATTCGAACTCGGCTTCATTTTTTGAAAAACACTTCACCTTTGGACTCTACTCGTCGTTATCGGCACAACCGTCGTCTGTCCCTGCAGTTAGCTAGTCAACATTTTAGTTTTTCAAAAAAAGTTACCGACAGAATTGAAGTAAAGACATCTGCGTATGTTTGCGTGATAACTGGCAGCCGAATTCACGATATTTATTTAAGTGTTTTTGAATCTACAACACGTGTTTTGTATCAGTCCGAATAAAAAATATATAAATATACATAAATATTTTTTTTTCAAATCATATATCGTGGTAACTATATTTATTAATAATAACAATAACAATTAACATCAACGTTTGTAGAATTTGAGGTTAGTTGACGGTATATATTATTTACTTACATCATAAACTAAAATAATTTTTACATTATTATTCAATATCTAATAAGTGTACAAATAAATTTATAAATTAATAATGGATACAAATAATAATTGATAAATTATTCCAAATATTAAATTAAATTAAATGTACGAAGTATAGCTAGCTTCTTACGTGCGTACATAAGTACACACACACATGTACATGTACATGTATTCAAGTAACGCTTATTTGTGAGATTTTCACTGAACAGCATTTTTCCACAGACACTCTCATACGGATATTGTTATACAAAATTCCTCGACACATACCTTTTCAGTATGAAGTAGCAGCATTTGATAGTATGGATAACAGACTATTGAGTATATCACTGTTATTTTCAGAGAGAACTGACTTTTATCAAATGCCATTGACAGGTCTCTTCCACTGGTAAATGGCTTTTTTTGTAGTTTTTCTGAAAAGAATGCAGTCGATAATATCTACCTAAGATGGTACCAGCAGAACAGACTAAAATATAATCAACAGTTTCTTATACGTAGATGATATCTTAGTATGTTTCACTGGTACGGGTAGGCAATTGGGCAAGTTTGTCGAAATTGTCAATTACATTACTCTTCAATTAAATTCCACACTGAAATGTTAGTGAACAATTCAATGAATGTTCACCAAAATCAGTAACAAACACGATTTTGTAACTATCCAGAAATGATTTTATTCGGACATTGTCACACATAATTCCTCAGTAGTTGACAAAATTCAAATTACTTTCCTCATCACATCCATATCAGCATAAAGTAGCCGCATTATGTAGTATGATTCACAGACTATTGAATATTCCACTGTAAGAAAGTAATTTTCAGAGAGAACTGAGTGTTATCAAATGCTGTCAATAACGGTTACAAGGTATATATTATCGACACCATTCTTTTCAGAAAACTATGAAAATAAGACATTTACCATGTTCATCACACTTCATAAACGATAATGAGCGTTATTGGGCATTAATAAACTTTGGTGAAGCCACCAAAACATCGTTCATTTTTTGAAACAGAAAGACTTGAACTTGGCTTACAGAATAAATAATAATTCAAACAAATTTATCAAAAACAATATAGAGAAAACTTCAGTGTCCGATAAATCAGGAGTATATAAGTTGATTTGTGGTTCTTGCCCAAAACTTTATATGGGCCAAATGGGAGAAAACGTTTTCCCCAAGAATGAAATAATATAGTAGTAGTTTTTTTAATGTGAAGATAAATTCCTCTTATGCAAATCATCTTTTGGCAGAGTTTGAAGGCCGTCGAGTTTTGGAATTTCTTCCTGATGTTTCGCTGGTGCGGGTGGCTAGCTTCTCTGAACCTCTGAAGAAGCTAGCCAACGAAACGTCCAAATATTGACGGCCTTCCTACCCGATAAATATTGACACTGCAAAAAGTTCATATCTTCAGTCATATAAAATTATTAGTCATCAAGTAGGTAGAAGATTAAATTGCACAAATTATGTGGAATTTAGTCAGGATAAACACGTCTGGGAACCTATTGTATAACAAAACACGTGATGCGGTTTTGTAAACTGTTCAGTTAAAATCTTACAATGAAGTAATAGTTGAATACGAATAGAGAAATGCCAACTTGAAGGTAGCTTATAAAATTTCATTGAAACCATAATATACTTGAGGTGTTCGTTGTCCATTGAAAAAGTGTTATTATCCTGTGAATGTTTTTGTAAAAATCTCCAAGTGAACAGTACCACATTGCTTCAAACTTCTGTTAAGAGAAGTTACCGCATATACTGCTAGTTACAGGTTAGCAGTAAAGCGTGTATATAATGTTCACGAGCGAAGTCACCATGAAAAGTAAAAACACTTTGCAGGACCCCTGCTTCCAGTAGTCGTATAGTCGAGAGTTCTTCTTCTACTCTGCAGCGACATCGCCTATCAGCTAGAAAAGACTGGATCAATCTTACCATTTGTTTCGTGTAGCCAAAGTTGGTCATTTTGGCCAGAAGTCTGTCATGCTAAACTCTGTCGAACGCCTTGGAGACGTTTAAGAAAATCGCTCCGGTGTTGTATGCTTTGCCGAGGTCGAAGCCTTCCGTCGCAAAGACTACTACCCTCAGGACTTGTAACTCTGTCGAGTGTTCTGATCTGAAACCGAACTGTTCGTCTGGTAGAATTCCTAGTTCGCTGGTTTGGCCCTCCAATCTCTTCAGGATGGCACGTTCTGCCACTTTGCTCAAAGAAGGGGTTAAGCTGCTTGGCCTGTAGTTGTCTGGGAATAGGTGGTTCTTCTTTGGCTTCGGAATGTGGATAACCGTTGCCTCCTTGAACAGGTACGGGAAGTGCAGTAGTCTGAGTATAGCATTTATGATGTTTGTTATGGTCGCTATACCCTTTCGTGGTAGGACTTTCAATACCCGGTTTGTTATTTGACCCGAGCCTGGGGCTTTCCGAGTAGCTAGACGTCTCACGATGTCTTTTACTTCCTCGGGAGATGTTGATGCTAGGGGTTGCGCATTGTCCATTCTTTGTCTTTTCATTTTACGTACCGTCATTTCCACCTGTTCTTCTACCTCGTCCGTGAATGGGACGTCGTTCTCCCTACACTGCCTTTCGAAATTGTCCGCAAATGGTTCCGCTTTCTCCTGGTCCATGTAGACGATTCTTTGCTCGACGTGTATTGGTGGGTATGGCTTTCGAGATCCCTTCCTGAGAGCTTTCTGCATTCTCCATGCAGCTTGGTCTTCAGTATTTAGTTCTTCCAGACAGGTTGTCCATTGTTGATCTCGAATAGCTTTTAGTTCTTTTTTCAGTATTCTGTTGGCTCTATGCATACACCTTTTGTCCATAGGTGCGCGTGTCCGTTGGTATCGTTTTTTCAGGCGTCTTATTATTCTGATGAGATTTTTCGTTCCTGATGGCAGGTGCTCTTGTAACAATTTGTTCAGGACAGTCGCGACTTGCCTACACTGTAGATTAATGGACTGACCCCTTTCAGATAACAACTTATCCCTGGCGTTGGATTATATCCAACAGGTATCAATGCAGGAATCTTCACAGGAATATTGCCTGCATATGCTGTTGGCGATACAACTGCTGGAATCGATTTTCAATTATCGGAACGGGCATACTTGCAGACTGGATTCGGGCTATTTGGCCTCTCTTCAGTGCAAGGTAGTGGCCATCATCAACCTAAAGTTGATGATATTCCATAATTATAAATCGAATTCTTTTCAGTGTATCAGTTCTCTAACCAAGCTGAAGTGAACGACAAACACCTTAGTACCTTGTTTACAAGATAAAGCGATGACAAATTTGTTAATTGCCGTTCGCTTCAGCTTGGTTAGAGAAATGATACACTGAAAGGAATTCAATTTATAATTATAGAATATCATCAACTTTAGGTGTATAATGGCCACTACCTTGCACTGACGAGAGGCCAAATAGCCCGAAACCGGTCTGCAAGTGTGCCCGTTCCTATAATTGAAAATCGATTCCAGCAGTTGTATCGATAACAGCATATGCAGGAAGTACTTCTGTGAAGAATTCTGCAATGACACTTGTTGGAAATAATCCAACGCCCTTCGTGGTATTAGCCAGGGGAATAGTTGTTTTCTGATATGTGTCAGTCCAATAATCTACAGTGTAGGTAAGTCGAGACTGACCCGAACAAATTGTTCTTTCAGTTAATTTAATTTACAGCCAGTCTTCAAGTATGCCCACTGAATATATGTAAAAATGAATTATTTTGAATTAATGATTGAACGCATGTTGACTTTCAGAATGTTTCTATGTTCCTCCATAAGTTATCGTGTCCGAAGTTCAATAGCTATATAATAATAATAATGTCTTTATTCATTATATTTACAAAAACATTGAAGAATAATAGATAATTCATGTAGTTTTCTGTATTCCCCCTTTTTTGAAATTTTTCATGAGCTTCTCCACTTTCATACTCATTTTTCTATGTCTCTTTGGATATTCATTGCCAAAATCGACAGCAGATAAAATTTCAGTCAACAGTCAATGTACACAATATTTGTACAATCATTATAACAATTGAAAACATATTTGCACCACATATTTTGTATCGGAGAAAAATCGGGCAGTTTTTTCAATTTCTATATCTAGCAATTCATGATGCTGACCAAAAAATTAACTCATACTCGAGTTTCATCGAGGAAATCCATATCACAGGAGACTTCGTAAGTGCATAAACATAACAAAAATAAGAACTAACCAGTATTTTGAGTATTTCCTGATCGAAGAGTTGTATTTTACGGAAGAATATAATTCAAAATATTTTGGTATATCGAGGCTTGAGTGGTAATTGCTCCCTTCACCCGCCAGGATTTGCCACAGGATTTTTCATTTTCATATTCAGCCTGGAAAAATGGAGTTGATTTGAAACAAATACTTTCTTTTGTGGATAACTCAGAAGTAGTAAGTCAACTAAGGTGGTTTTCAAAATAATTAATGTACATAGTTTGGAAGAATATTGTTGCATAAACCGATGGAACTCCAAACAAAGAGTTGAATGCTTTTTGATGATAACATAAAGATTCGACCTGTGTAAGATTTATCACCCATATCACTCACCATCAGTTGAAACGCCGCGCCGGTAGTGATTGCCAAATAGTCTTCAAAACCGGCCTATTCACTAGCGGGCGCCAGCCATCTCGCATTTCTCTGAACCATTCCGAATTCTGGCTAGAATCCCACAGAGAGTTCTAATTAGCAACAGCAACTGTTGCGACAACTATTTTTACCGAGTCAGCCGAAACGTATAAGCGTTTACAAATGAAAAACACTCGGCTTGCACAAATACACAAGAGGTCATTGGCGCCCTGTATAAATACCTGCAGCGGCTAGCCGCCTTCGATGCCAACTCGCCTCTAATTCATTTAGATTTTTTCTACACGAAAAGTCGTGTACTCGTTGGCAGAGTTGCCAGATTTTGGAAAACCCTGAGTTCAACCAACGAACAGATGTCGGCAACATTTTTTAAACGCGAAAATAATCTGCTGTTAGGATTTTTTTTCGAAAGCCAAAACAGCTTCATTCAAATCCGGATGTTGTACACTGCACTGGAAAAGTTAACTCGTTTTTGTAGTTCAAAACGAACTTTTGTTCGGAAATTACAAATGAACGCTTATTTGAGAAACATGAACAGATAATAAAAAAAATTATTTTCAAATTTATATATCAAAAAGAGAAAACTCACTCTTCAGATCAACTGTTCAACAAAACTAAAATACTTAATCAGAAACAATTTTTTTTTAATTATCTCTATTTTTCTTCAAGTATAAGAACCACAAATATTTCATTATTATTCTACACGAGTAAACGGCTACCAGCCATCTTCAAAACTATAGGTCAATGGTATTATCTGTTTATAGCCCCTAGAATCTATTATTATCTACCACACGATATAAGAGAAATCTCATCATCAATGCTGACCAAAAAATTTAATAATCCCATACTACAAGTCGGGAGAATAGAAATAGGCAAATTAATTGATAAAAAAAATATGTAGATTCTACCTCTAGATTCTAAAGTTTTCTAAAAACAGTATTGCATTATATTCTATATTATATTGATACTTGTCTCTTAGATATATTTTATTTTACTTCATTTCGTTGTTCATATCAACCAAATTAGTTTTAAGTCTATATTTTTACATATTAACACTTTGTACTCAGTTCTGTATCTCACAATTATTTGGAATTTCGCGTATCAATCTAAATTCAACTACACACGATAACATAACAAATAATTCTTTGAACACCTATACAGTAATACCTAATGAGAATATACAGGGTGACAATTTGAAAACTTTAAATGGGTATATCTGAGCAATCAAATAAAACATAAGAAATCGCTTCCACAATAGGAAGAGGAAAACAAAATGATGTAATAGCTAACTTGTTTTCACTTACCCCCTCTACTCGAGCCACCCCATCTCGTCAGGCAGCTACAGTAACCCGCGAATTTGTAAGGAGAGTACTTAAATTACATAAATTTCATCCATATAAAATATAAATCCTTCAAAAACTTGGTGACGATGACCCCGGCAGAAGAATTGAATTTTGTGAAATTATGGCATCTAGAATTATCGCAGAAACTCGGCTCATCAAAAATATTTATATTAGGGACGAGTGCAGTATTTATTTGAATGGACACACGAATAAACAAAACTGTCGTTACTGGAGTGACGAGAATCCACGACTATTCAGAGGAGGGCATACGCAATATCCCGAAAAAGTTGATGTTTGGGCTGGTATATTGGGAGATGCAATTATTGGTCAATTATTCATGGAAGAAAATTCAAATGGCGAAATGTATGCTCACATGGTAGATAGAACCTCGGATAGTTCATCAGAATCAGAGAGACATGGCAATTTATCTTTAGGAGGGCACCCCCTCATTATGTAGTTCCAGTTAGACAATGGTTAGATAATAATTATGCTAATCAATGGGTTGAAAAAAGATGTACTATTGAATGGCCTTCTTGAGCGTTCAAAACGCTTGATGAAGCTATTGTATAGCGATACACGTGTCGCGGTTTTTGTAAAACCCTTTTTAGTGAAAATCAAAAAATAAACTGTATTATTGTAATAATGAGTTTAGAACTGTATTTAGTTACTGTACATAAAAGGCCATAAACCATTCAGAAAAAAGTGTAAGACCATCTTTTTGGTTTATTGAACAGTTTAGCTCTTTGGCAGATCACAACTGTCGGGAGACAGGGTGATAGTTGAATTATTATTCAGCGTACTCAACGACAAAATTTATTAACACAAAACACGATGAAAAATTAACATGAAAAATAGGAAAGTACAATGTACTTCGAAGAACTAATCCGAAGTGGAGAGTTTCAATTTTTCACCAGAATACCATGTTAACCGCTTCGTGACTCGCACCAAAAAAGAACTAGCCTTTCGTCTCCAGATTTATTCTTATGTGCCAAAACCGGAAATCCCTGTTTTGGCATTCAGCCCTGCCAACACAGATCAAAAACCCTACACAACAATTAAAAGGTGGATGAGTCTATTGTATTTTTACAAATCAATACAAATAATTTCTGAGAATCTGACACATTCAATATTTTTGAAAAGTCAATCTGAAAAAGTGATATTTTCCTATCACGAATCCCAAATCCATTATCAAAATTGCAGATAGGTAAATTCCAGAAATAATTATCATTTGTCATCATCGTATTGACTGGTTACGTCAACGAATTTGAAGTGATGAATATCTCGCAAAATCGCATAGCTCTCTGCATGGCAACACTTACGTATATTACACACATTTATTTTCTAAAACTGACTTAATTTTTTTGAAGCGGTTCGATATTGTATTATGTTATCTGGCAATAAGCTATATTTTTCTGTGGTTTTTCGGAAACACTAATTATATTCAGCTGTTGAAAAACTTTTGATACCATTATCTGTATACTAAAGTAAACGATTGATATTTCGCTCTCAAAATAGCGAAAGGCTCGTTTTATTCCATGTCGATGCTTCTTTTGTCTTTATTTGCTTTCAAAAGAACTTCTTGAATTATTTACAAGCATTAAGTTTGTAATTTTCAATCAATAGCAGATGAGAAATATTTGTTCTCAATCGTTACTGCATGACATGACACTAAATGTAATTATTTTCATTTATTTGAAAATCAGTTTGTATCAATGTGAATTCTTTTTTGTTTTGGTATCACTGTGTATACAGGGTACCCCATATAAGACTCCGCGGGCAAATATCTGGAAAATGAAAGAGAATATCCATAATTCGTGAAAGTTGATGATTTTGATGTCAAAGGGTTCTTTTATTTACCTAAAGATCCAGCTTTATATAGGACATTTCAATAACCTAAATAATTTGCCACTATTTCACTAGTTGTATAAAAGTATTTATAATAAAATCATAAATTACATCACCGCGTTTACATAAGGAACTTGGTATATCTAATTATATCAAGTTCTTGGTATCTAATAGTCTCAATACTAACCAAGTAGACACAACATGGAAAAATTTAAAACAATCATTATTTGTATTGAGAATAAAAATAAAATTTCTTGTCACAAGCTGTGTATGAAAAATAAAGCGAATTTTTATGGTGTTACTTTTTTCTCACCTGCCCTGTAACGTGAAAATTTGACTTTCATCAACAATCCAAAACACTTGTTATGAAATGTATCATTTATTTGTGGAAATTATAAAATACATGGATAGAATTTTAGAGTTCCAATCTAGTTAACATCAAATATTCAATTTTCTTGATAATTCTGTATTTCATTGGTGGTGGTGTAGTCTGGAGAAGAAAAGAAAAGGAAGAAGTATTAAAGAAATGAAACATTGTCATTTACCTTCAAAGAAACATTGAAGAAATGAATTTTCCATAATTACTATTAATTTACTTTGTAGTCCAGAAAGAAGGAATGCTCAATGAATACTTCATACAAAGTAGAAGTAAGC
>WOGR01008851.1:0-11633 GCA_015342045.1 Leptinotarsa lineolata | reverse complement strand
AAAGAGATATGATACAAATTTATTACAAATACGATAGAAACAGTGTTAGGACATCGGAAATGTATTTAAACTTGTATCCCGAAAGACGACAACCACAGCGAACTATTTTCAAATTAATGGATCAAAATCTCACCGAGTTTGGTTCGTTTGAGAAGCCAATGAAAAAATACGGAGACATAATCAACTATCAAAATTTGATAAATAAGGTGTATTGTCCATATTGTCCACACTAGTATTTGGTACATGCCGGTAATTGGTACATGCTGGTAATTGTTCATGCTGGTGATTGTTCATGCTGGTAATTGTAAATGCCGGTAATTGGTATATGCTGGTAATTGTACATACTGGTAATTGTACATACCGGTAATTGTACATACTGGTAATTGTACATACCGGTAATTGTATATACTGGTATTTGGTACATGCTGGTAATTGGTAATGCTGGTAATTGGTACATGCTGATAATGGTACATACTGGTATTTGGTACATGATGGTAATTGGTACATGCTGGTAATTGGTACATGCTGGTAATTGGTACATGCTGGTAATTGATACATGCTGGTAATTGATACATGCTGATAATTGTACACACTGGTATTTGGTACATGCTGGTGATTTTTCATGCTGATAATTGTACACACTGCTGGTCGGTATAATCAAGTTTGAAGAATTTTAATTGAAAAATGTTCATCGACATTTTTATAGAATAATAGATCAAAAGTATTATGTAGATGAAAATTATACATCGAATTTGTAGATTTACTGCAAACTGCAATTCATTCTGGTTTCCCTTCTCCATTGTAAATATTCTGATGGTCTCACATTGCTAAGATGAAAAAAGCTTCTACTTCTGCTTCTTCCTGGTTATTTACACTTCAAACTTCCGATATATAGTTATGAGGGAGTGTATTATCAACTTCCAATGGGAACATTTATGCGGGTATTATATGAGCATTCATTCATGGAAAAGTTAGTTGAAATTATTCTAGTTGAATATTGTACGTTCAATCATACTATAAACAGTTTAGAGGCCCGAGAATGATAATATTCAATAAACCACCCCCTCATGATTCCACTCCCAACTACGAATTAGTTGTGTAATCAATACGTACAAAGATTAATGCACTACTAAAGTGATGTACTCGAAGGGAAAAAACTTTCAGCTGGAGAGGGTGCGACCCTAGCAATAACCATGGTAACGCTTCGCTCCAATTCAATTCCGATTAAGTACATTTCCAGATGAATCTCATCTGCGATTCTAAGGCAACCCCCTGAAGTGTTTTGCTGTCATGCGCTCAACGCATCGATTACTGTACGGGGCGAATCCAAAGTATTTTGAAAGATGAAAACTTGTTCAGTTGATTTAGAAGGTACGGATACATTGCATCGAAGTTTGATGTTGAATCAGGATCACTTCCCGAGAAGAGTTTCAAATGAATCACTCTAATTTCAGTTCATCCCCGAAAAGTATATTTACCTGACGAATCGATTCACTTTTATTTTTGAACTTTTTTCCAAAACAAACCCACATTGTATATGATGATGGGGGCCACATTAGGAATGAATAGTAGTTTCAATTCCCAATATGGATGTTGGTGTTGAAAACTATAATTTAGGTGATTGCTACACTCTGTATACTTTATAAAAATTTTGGGGCAGTTGCTCACATATATGGAAATTAATGAAAAGTTTGTCAAATTTAGAAAGACTATATAAAAATTAGGTTTTTATCTTCGAAAGATACCTTCAGTTAGCATTTGGGATTAAATATATTTTCTCTGAACAAAGCAGAATAGTTCTTGATCTCCAAAAGGTGTCCAAGGTGCTCCTTAGAAAATAGACGAAACGAAGAACGTCTCACTATGTCGAAATCTCACCATGACGAAACCCATCCTTTTTTCCACTGACGTGACGTCACAAGAATACAAAAGTTGTCGAAACTTTCAATCAATTTTACACGGCAGGAATTTGATGTAAGAGAAATGGTTTGTCTAGGAGCAAGAAATCTCATTACGTCGAATTCTCGTTACTGCGAACTCTATCCCCCCATATACATTTCCTTTGTCACTATAAAAAGATCATCTGAAGGAACAATTCGTTCAGGCCAATCTCATACTCCCTACACTGTAGGTTAATGGACTGACACCTATCAGAAAACAGCTACTCCCCTGGCTAATATCACGAAGGACATTGGATATGCAGGATTCTTAACAGAAGTAATTCCTGCACATGCTGTTGGCGATACAACTTCCGGAATCGATTTTTAATTATTGGAACAGACTTGCAGACCTGTTTCGGGCTGGTTGGCCACTCGTCAGTGCAAGGTAGTGTCTATCATCAACCTAAAGTCGATGACTTCCTATAATTAAAAATCGAATTTCTTTCAGAGTATCATTCCTCGAACTATGCAGAAGCTAACGTCCAACAACATCCCCCCATCTGCCTGTCGATGTACTAACCAACTACATATCCACATGGCCCTGCACTGACACCTGTCGGATATAATCCAACACCATTCGTGGTATCAGCTAGGGGAGTAGTTGTTTTCTGATAGGTGTCAGTTCATAAACCTACTGTGTAGGTGAGTTGAGATTGACCTGAAAGAATTGTTCATTTGGATAATTTGTGAAAAATATTTGTCATATAGTAAAAATCACAGCAGAACACTTCCCAACTGGAATTGGGATATACGAATGTATTGAAGAATACTATCCTCTTGTTTTTTGTTGCACCAAGGGTGAAATCTAGAAATACCATTTTCATTCAGTAATAAATGGTGTGTGTTAATGTTGTTGTATGTAGAGTGTCGATTGTTATCAAAATATTTCGTTTTGAGGAATAGTGTACCTGCAATTTTTTGTTATAAGTTCCGGTGAATATTTGTATTTATCAATTGTTTGTGTTTTCTGTCAATTTGCTAATGGCATATGTTTCTCGTAAATAAATTATTTTCATGCACACCTGGAGGTGTTTCAATCTCAGATGTATCGTATTTCTCAGAACTTTATATAAATATAATGCGACTCATCGAGTACGACCTTGTCGCTATCGGGACTTGTATAATTGTGGCAATTATTTACCAAGTACGTTTGACTAGTTCCTTTTTACCGGCTCTGTTCGCTGAAATTGCGAACTACGTCTTTTTCGAATTGCTATTTCTCATATAATTTTATTGATTCCCTCTTTTCTGCGTATTCCCTTCAATTCTAGAAGCTTATTACTTTTTCATGAATGTGAAAAACATTGGCCCAAAACACATCTGACTGGCTATTGAATCAGGATGTCAAGTAATATTTTCTTGTTAGGAGATACAAGGTTAGAATAGATGATATGGAAGTTTCTTCTTCCCTTTTTTTACTCGAATAACTTGAAACTATAACCTGTCTTTGAGTTAGTAAGTACTATGGTTTGTAATACGATCAATTACTTTTATCAAGTGGAACACGAGGCAACACTGTCGAATTTTGAAAAGTATTCAACAAGAAGCAAATCAAACGAAGTCTATGAGATAATTGCTCTGAATAAAACACCATGCAAATATAAGACATTAACAAATCATTATCGTGCTAAGTATAAACATAGATTCGTGAAATGAAATTGAATAAAGAGGTTCCGAAACCATTGATTTAATAGGTTAAGGTCACCAACGTTGAATTTTTCACAGATTTATAGAAATACAACAACTATCTGGTGAAGCAATACAAAAAAATCATTTTGCATTGCAATGTTTAGAATTATCTTTCCAAAATTTCGAAGATACGTTTTGTCCAGAGTAAACGTATAGATACTATGTAAGAGAAAAGTTTTCAGGAGAAATCTACAAACAGAAGAAAGTGCTTACGGCAAATTGCGAATTTAGAAATCGTAGAGAATCGCTAAATATTATTGTGCGTGGGCGAATAGATGATTATTATGTGGAACTAATTCAATTTCTCAAAAGTACACTACCTCAGGGATCAGTAATGGTACTCATATAGTTTCTGTTATATATCAGTGAGATACAAAATTTCATTACTTATTTTTTTTTTTCAAATTAAAGCGAACGATTTGTAGATTTTGGAAACGGTTTCTCACATGACAGTAAAAAATTTACAATGGTAAATAGATGTGGCATATATTACTATATATGAGAACGAGACTATTCTTCAGGAAAATATATAAAAAAATTATTGATGTAAGATATCTTTACTGAGATACAAAATCTTATAATATATTTTTACTTTACATAATAAGCCTCTCTCTAAAAGTAAGTAAATGTACATTTATAAATAGGTATGGCATAGATTAAATAATACCTATATGAGAATAAGACGTATTCCTGGCACAAAAATATATTATTTATAATTTAGGATGTCTTTTATGAGATACAAAATCTCAACATTTTAAATAATACAACGGCTTTTTAGATAGAAGTAATGAAATTTACAGTTATAAATAGTCTAAATATTATAAATAGTAGCATATATTAATATAGGAAACAATGCGTATTTATGAGAAAAGAATTGTAGTGATTTAGTGATACATATGTAAATAGAGTTCATTCGATTCTTTAAAAAAGAATTGTTGGGCAGGAATAACATATTTTTGAAATGTTGGCCAATTTTTCTCAATGAAATTCCTTTTGAATTGTAAAAAAACTCATATGAATTGTCCATGAAAAATGTTACAAATTTACAAAAAATCGAAACATGTTTCTATGATATACGTTAATATAAATGTTTGTGAATCAATGATTAGTAAAAATCGAAAGTTAATGACGTTATTTCTGTCATTATTGCATGTTGTAGGTAATCTGAAAAAAAACATTGTTTTTGAATTTCGAAGTAAGGGTAGGTAGTGTGGTCATCCAACTTCATGGGTATAATGAAGGACTATAATAACCTCTGGAAACGGTCTGGTGTGCCCATTTACAACACCCAAAAACCCAATTAACTCTTAAAAACGTTTAGAGATGAAGAACTCGGCGAGACCACTCACAGGCGCCAGTGTTCCACTACTCTTTGTCAGACTGTACACGACTTCCTTACCTGCTAAGCCAAGAAACATCATCTTTGAGTGCTGTGTTGCCAAAGTTCCGAAAAGTTGTGAATTGAAGATATATTTCATTTAACGAATGTCGAAATTGTTTTCGTTTTTGAAATCAGGAACTTCTACTAAGTATCGTGTTTCTTCAAAATAATCCGTTCTACTTTAGGATTTTAGAAATGGATTTATTCATTACATACAGTGATTCTCTCTCACTTTGATAAATTCAAAAGTGAGTGCCAAATTGAGCTCATGTACCAATGTTTCCCATAGGGGAGTCTTTGTTGCGTATCTAACAGTAACATAAATCCTGAAGGTGTCAGCCATTTCTGTTGGGAATACGCAAAAGATGAAGATCAACAATTCGAATAGAGAAACGTATTACTCAGTTTCACGCAAATTTTACACCGAGTTTATTGAGATTCACTATAATAAAAACATGAATGAAGTAATAAGAAATACGCAATTCATATCTTCTTCTGTTCGGATTTCCTTTCGAGAAACTCCGGCAACGCCGATCAGAGCCACACCATCGTTTCGAATCTTCTTTCAGTGCCAGCCGAGATTTTATAGTGTGTTAAGATAAGTCGATTTAGTTAAGTAAAGTGCAAGAAAAAATACAATTCGTGTGATTGTGAGAATGAAGAACTGAAAATCTTCAAGATGTATCTAGATGGCAATTTGCTTTGTAAGTCGAAAGAATTGTTTTCTACTACGTAAACACATAACAGCATGCTTTCTCCATAATGACAGTGTTATTTCTGTGTGTACCAGCTATCTGTGATATGTGACTTTACAGTCATGACTGAATCCAGTCTGAAATGAACTTAGGGTTATTTATAATCTCCCGTATTTGTTTTCTCATGGAAGAAGCAATGTCTGGTATCTATTTTCAGAATTCTCGCTGATTTGTCGGAAACCAAACATACTCCCGAAGACAAAATTCATTAAATACAGCATCTTCAATTCTGTTCCCGAATTTATTGTTAACGTTCGCATGTTTTTGACATGTGGGTACATTGTTAGGCACTAGGTCTATATATTTGCTGTGTAGGCAAAATTACTTTGAACGTTATTAACAAAGAAGGCAGACGTTTCTACTGATATGTTATCTCTTTACGTAAATTATATTTATATAAATTAAAAATTTCGGAATCAACATAGTGGTATTTATGTAAACATTGTGCAAAACATCACGATTTTTTCTTTGAGAAGTTTCATATCAATTTTAATCGGGTGGATATTTCGATTAATTGAAGATTTCTGTTGTTCGGAAGTCATTTTGTTACTGTACGAAAGTGAGAATTGAATCCAAAAGGTGGAGCCGAACCAACAGGTACAGATTATAATCAACTAGGTACTCAGCTTATGTCAACATGTTGGCTTTTTTTATTGGGGGGAAGCAGTGCCCAAATGGACCAACCGTAAAAAATCATGAATCGACATTGAATTCTCATCAAGGAATTTCCATACCATCATATATGATGAAAATATCATTCAGCAAATAGATTTCATCAATATTCTCGGAACAACATATGGAACAATTTCTAAGACATTTCACCGTCTGTTTCAAGGTCGCCACTTCTGTGGGTGTATTTATTATGTATGGGATAGGCAGAGACGGCTGGTAGCCAACTGTATCTGTTAGCCAAATCACGGGCGCAGCAATAAATTTTTACAGCACTTATATCTAACATTTGAAATTAATGAAACACGATTTTATTTTATTTGGAAATGCTTACACCTTGGGGTAACGAAAACATATATCAAGCTAACTTCGAAAAGGTCAACAATTTAAAATAGGTGAGTTTTTTAGCAGTCAAAACATGGAATTGATGACTCAGCCTCCGTATAGTCCTGATTTGGCACTCACTGAATTTTCTTTTCCCCGAATATCAAAGGTAAACTGCGTGGTCAACGATTTACGAGCGCCGGAGAAGCAGTTGAAGCGTTCAAAAACCATGTTTTGGAGGTTTCTCAAGAGAAATGGATAAAACTGCTATTTTCATTAAAAAAAAGTTTTGTTATTTGCTATTCACGAAACATAAATAGTACCCCTCGTACAATAAAACTTTTCAATAATTTCCCGAACGATACAATACAAGTAAGTTATAATAAGTGGGAAATATGTATGTGGTGACCTAAAAGTCATAGGACTATCACTAGGTCTGTAGGACGGATTTACGAATTTTTGCTGTTTGCCTCTGGAACAGTAGGGCAACACAGAGCCATTATCAAGTAAAAGAATGGCCTTCGAAAGATAAATATATTCCATCTCGAGCTAACGGGAACAATATACTTTTTGTTGATCCCAAAAACGTTTTGTTACCTCCGTTACACATTAAAGTGGGGTTAATGAAAAATTTCGTAAAAGCATTAGACAAAGAAGGTGATGCCTATAATATGTTAGAATTTTTGTATAAAATGAAAATAACTATAACTCAAAATCTATACATGATGGAAAATTTTTGATGTTGACTTCGCAGTCAGGATGCTTTAAACTCTCATGTATAGCCATTATAATATTAGTCGCAATTTTTTCTCACTTGTGGGCTAGTTTTATTAACATGCTTACCATAACAAGCACGTTATAGCTCCAAAGAAAGTTCAAAGAATGTTTATAAGTTCGCTCAATCTCTTTCAGTCGAATTGTTTTTCAATCAGTAGAATTTCCTTTCTTTTCTGAATATATTATCTTTGGTTACGCCGGAAGAAATAATAATAAAGTTCACTGTTTATTACTTGATACGTGACGTGTCCGTGACTAAAAACACATTAGGACTATTATTATTACATTGTATTGTTTTATCTGCTTGGTTTTATTGAAATACTTGCCGAATAATTTTCGACACACTATTCATTTAACACCCAAATTATATTACTTGTATTTGTAATTATTGGGGCATGTTTAATGTTAAAATATACCGATAATTTACATTTTCAATATTAGATTTAATTTAAATGTAAATTTTGATTACATTTTGGATTTTATATTGTTTATCAGATTTATAGACCTCATTCGATATTTCCGATGTTAAGTAATATTTTATACTTCAGATTTTATATAAAGGCATACGTTTTTCAACACATACAAGCATCTGATGCTTCGTGGTTTGTTTTATATTCTTTTTCATTTGTATTTCCTAGATGCAATTTTTGTAAAACTATTTCAGTACAAATAAATCATTATTATAATAAATATCTGAATTCACGTCACCCAAAAAGGCATATATTCAACTGAACACACCCTAGGCCTGTTGGCCTATTATGACCGGGAATGTTTCAGTTAGAGAACAGTCATCCAATGGCATACGAGTACTGATGAACATGATTTCATATAAATCCTGAATATTTTCAGTACACAACTCACTACTTGGTAGATAAAAACTCCCCAAGAGCATATTTTATCTACGCATGTTGAATGCTTCTTTGAATAATATTCTTCAACCTGCTCTGCCCCAACGACAAAATGTATGAATGAATTGCCAAATATTAAAGAGTTCGAGAACTGCCCGTGTCCTCCGCCACTGTCTGAGATATCCGGGACGTTCGTTCAGGCTCCGCACACGTACTAGTATCAATATCGCTAACTTTTAAATTTAATTATTTGAAAATATATCGTGAATAGTACGCTCTGTTCTCGTATTATGTCGTGAGATGTGTTTTTTACGGGCTCGACAATAATGGCGTCTTTTGCTTTGTTCGGCCACGAACTGCTGAATGGTGCGCCATACTTGAATAATGAGTGGGCACGATTTTCGAAAAAATTCCTACGCAGTCACTTTTCTGTTGAAGTCGTTCTCGTGGGAGAGCAAGCTACAGCGTGATCCAAAAGTGGTGTATACATTCGTTATTTATTTATTCGAAATAAACCCACATAATCATATACAGTTCCAAATGGCATATAAAGAATATCAATAAAAAATAGAGATTATAAAAGAAGAAAAACAAGCACAAAACAAATTAAAACTAGCGACTGGTGCAATTAAGAATTTAAAAAATAAATGATCTTCCGAATAGCTTGCTTTTTTGAACTGGACAAAGACGTTTTCAGTATAGTTGAATGACATGATGTAACGATTAAAACGTTACATCATTAATAATCAAATCTGTTATTCATATGAGCCCACTATTTATTCGTTCTATGAATCAATAACAATCAATTCATACATATGAGAGCATCTTGCGAAGGATAGTCGAACTATCATATTCAAAGAATTTTCATTTTACAGAACACAATGTTATTTTTGGGCCATTTGACATAAATAAAACACGCATGACTGAATTGGATTTTACTGGGTTCAAGGGGTCATCGCTTTCGCTTCTTGTCGATCGATCAAGGTTCAGTAATAAATAACAGTTTTGACACCTGTTGTTGAATTGTCATCGTAAGACTGTTTTTCGAGACTTTCATTTATGTACATACGCTGAAAGACTGGTTATCCAAGGTTCAAGTACAGTGTACATTTCCCTGGTCAGACGTTAATTGTGTGATCTCGCTTTCAAGAAACGGCTCCCCCAATATTGACAAGGGGAGAATATTGAAGCCCACCAGTTAACCTAAGTGATAGGGGACCGTCTTAGGGGTGAATATAGAAGCCCTGCAGAAGCCACCACACAAGGGGTGAATAGCGAAGCCCACAACGCAGGACCAGTTCATCGTCCAACTTGCATCAGGGACCAGACCAGCTACACCATTTGTTTTGGCGAATACATTTCTTGTTATAATCAACCATTCATTTACTTTATTATATACCATATTCATTTGGGTATTGTTTTATTGTTTTGCTCAGCATAGAAGGAAGTTACCGTTATCTATTTGGAGGGCAGTTTATTTGAACAAAAAATTCTTGCGTTCAGCCAAAATTAATTTCAAGATCTTTGCCTGACACATAGCATAATCTGAAACTGGCAAGTCAGTTCAAAGAACGCCACTCCAATCTCCGCTGAATTAGCCTGGCAAATCTGAAGTAACTACTTAGTTACATAATTTGGCGCCCAACGTGGGGACCACTCCACTCCAATTTCCACTGAATTAGCAAATCTGAAGTGACTACTTCGTTACAATGAATGAACAGCATCTTTAAGATATCTGAACAATCAATTGAATTGTTCATGATCTTGTGAAGGAAATATATCATGGCAAGTTCATGCTTACCCTCAAGAATTTTGAATTGTTTGTTTCCAGTGTAGGTTGTCCATTTTCATTTAGAATTTTTTGCACTAATGAAGGAGTTTGAAAATATTTACTTTTTGATGCAACATATACAGCGTGTAAAAGCCAAATGGAATAAATTCATTATTTCGGTTACTGTACATATTTTTTTTTCCCGAAACACGTCAAATTTAAATTATAATTTGACGTACTTCAACGGAAAAATGCTACCCCTACCTTCAACCCCCGTCGAATGACAGGTACAACCCCCAATTCACATTCTCTGACACAATGAAGACTTACCCCATTTTGTTGGAGTCGGATCTCATTTAATCGACTTATGGGTATATCATCGAGATAATCACTGCGAATGACCCTCGAAAACTGCAAATAATACTCTCCATTCAATGTTTTTTCGAAAATGAATGGTCCAGAGACTCAGAGTAAGTACTTGTATTGAGTCTGACACATATACCGATCAGTATATAAGTTAATCTTTGTCAGTATAAATATCAAACATTCAAAAGTTATAAATTAAGGCGATGTTTCTACACAACATAATGAAGAAACTATCTTTGATTTTGTATTTTCTATTATCAAAAAACTCCAAAGTATTTGTTTGGTTTTCGCCAATATTTCTGGTGAATGCTACTTCACTATTATCATTATATACTTAATAGCATTCCGATATTATGAATCTATATTTATATTTGTTAATTTTTTGTATTCAACCCAATTTCTAGAGTAATATTGTCAATGAACCAGTTGTTTTAAGTATGAGTATTTCCTTGTTTTTTTTGTAAATTCTCGGTCATATAGGTATATTAAAAGGAAGAAATCGTAACCAAAAACCTTTTTGAAAACGATAATCTTCTATCATAAAACCAACTTGTTATTCGAGAAATCTATCGATATTTATTGAAGGTTTTATTGCCTTTCATGATTCACGTTGAAATTACGCCAATGTTTATCATTCACTGGCAATAAATTAGTCATTTCGAAACTGAAGTTAATTATGGTCCAAAAAATAAAATTTCACAATTATATTGGGCATATATCAAGTGTTTGATTTTACTATTCAAAAAGGATATATATCACTATGACGTTCACTTAATAAAAACGAAAACATTTAACCTTCGAGTTAACAGTTGAAGATCAGCCAAACAACGTGAGTTGACATATTTACTAAAACACACACGTACGAACCAAAAATAAATCATTCATAAACTTTTTATACACAGCGACATTTATACAAATTCAGATATAAACGTAGACAAAAACTACGATGTATTCGGTACGAGGTTGCCTTTTATATTTCGGGATTAGAGAACAAAAACAAATATTAATCATAGAGAATCACTTTGTTTTTCAAAATATTCCCCATGAAGATCTATACACTTTTGCATGCGTTTGAACCAATCGTCGAAGCACTTTTGCCACTCTGATTGAGGT
>WOGR01008850.1:0-11634 GCA_015342045.1 Leptinotarsa lineolata | reverse complement strand
TTTTTTCGTCTCCTACTTGGAAGACCTTTTTACCACCGAGATGGGTTTTGACATATCAACAACATTCAACAGTTTCTGCTTAATTTTCCAAAAATATCACAGTAAACAGACACAACACTAATTGTGTCCCGCAATGGCACATGGTATCCACGTACCCTCTTTGTGAACGGTCCTTATCGGCAGGTCACTACGAAACTCCTCCCCTAAAAAATTACTGCATAATATAAACCACTGAAAAGTCTATTTATTCAGCAATGGAAAAAATTGAACTTCTATAGTACTCAACTTTCTTTATATAGCATATTGTCTGAAAGTAATACTGAACAAGAAACATAAACAACAACTGCAAAATTGTTTCTCTTCAGCAAGTTCACAGAAAACATACAATTTTCTACTCAACTGTCACGGCTGACGAACAACGGTTGGTAAAAACAAAAAAAAGGAGGTGCATGGCGTATTGTACAGCGGACGGATTCAATGGAATACCTACGTGATACCTTTCAACACTTTGAATTTTTTTTCATTGTGGCGCATGAATGAAATAAAAAAAATTATATTGCTGAATAGAAAAATAAATATCCTTCAAAGTAAGCTATCACTTGCCCCCTTTTGAATTTACAAAAATTGGGGGGGTGGCTGTCACGTTGAGGGGGGTGAAGGAGGGGGTAATTTTTTTATGTCACAGAGTGTCTTTTCGAATACATAAATCGACGTGTTTCAGGGTTTTTCTTGAAAATGGTTAGTAACGTAGAAAATGAATTTATCCGTTACATATGGTGCTCACTACATAAATTAATATACTATCGTTGTAGCGTTTTCATTTACTTCCTATTTGAATTGAAGCAAATAAACTTTTTTGAAAATAGAAGAGGAAGCGAGAAAGCGTTTTTTACAACAAAACTAACTTCTATTGAAAAACATTTCCTTTTATTTAAAAAAAAAATTCCTCAAGTCAATATATTGGCAATTGATGAAAAGCGGAACTGAAACCTTTGGCGTAGAATGAATCCAAAGTGAGCACTATTCCCAATACCAGAACTGCAACACTCTTCTAGGCGCCTGATTCACCAATAAGGTTGGTGAAACTGAAACACACCTCGAGAAGAATGTTGTAGCTTTGGTGTTTGAGAAAAATACTTGCTTTGGAGTTTGGATAAATTGAGAAATATTTCTTGAGCTTGAAAAATAGGCAAAGCTATTAACAATATCTTATTTGTTGATCTCAGTATGTTGAACAAAAAACATTTTTACAAATTTGCCGAAACCGCTTCAATGAAATGCTGGTTGAAAATGGAAGAAAAATCATATTTTCTTTTGATAATTTAAAAATGTTGAAAATGTCATCAGTGTTTTTCGGAACTTTCAATCACTTTTAATTAGTTCACGTTAGGTCGACGATGGCAGAAAAAATAAAGAATGTACAAAAATTCTGCTTGCGGTCATATCAAATACTATGAGTGACAACAGAGATTTGAGTAAGTTACAATAAGTTAGTTTTGCTGGGAAACTTTTGTTTTTTACTGATTCATTATAGGAATCAAGAGCTTATGCAATTATCTGGACAAAATGTGTGACTGACAATTGAGAAAATATCTTATTCAACAATCAGTCACGCAACAAGACCCCACCTTGCTTCCCATTATACATTACACATACTGCACGGGGACGGGTTTGCATGCAGAACTACCACAAAAAAAGGTAATCACTATTCGTACCTGATCATGAATTCCGTCGAAAGCTTAGAAACACCCACTGATGTGCGCTTCAAAAAAAGCAAAAATTCTCTCGGCTGCGGTAGGGGGTGAAGGGGAAGAGAGAGATATAATGGGAAAGGAGTTTTTAAGAAATGATGTGTTAGTGTCATAGTGATGTGCTGCGATGCGATCTATGCTTGTAGTTAATATGTGCAATGTGTAAAGTATACAAAGATAGGCCATGGTGGGTGGAACTGGGCTACCAACTTTTCATGAATTGAGTTGAATCTTCAGTTGGTTTTCTGTCTCGGGTAATTTTGAAAGAACCTAGCTGATGTATCTATTGATATTCACAACTTCTTCAATAGTTGAGACAAGGTATTGTAGTGAAATTAAAACGGGATTAAAGAAGGTTCTACAAAAATCTTTTATATCCTCTGCTCTGAAAGCAGTCAAAGGTTTAGATCGAAAGAATGTCGGAAATTAGACAGAAAATGGAACCTGAAGTCATTAAAATCCAATCGAATCAGATATTTTGGAATAGGTCATATTTTCCACAAAGATGAGAAAGTATAATTGAATTTCTCTTTCAAAATTTGAAATATCATTGATTCTTAAAAACAGTCATCTTTTAACACAAGGTTATTAATGAGATTTTAGCAAAACAAATTATAATATAATAATATTATAACTAGAATATGTAGGTATACACCAAAATGAACTTTTAACTTACTAAACTCCTATTTTTTTCTTCTTTTCGGTTTATATATCTAAATCTAACCAATTTTGCTAGTGCAGGTCTTTCAAATTATCTTTTTCAATGAGGAAGGGTTCTCAAGATGGGAATTAGGATGGCGTCACTTTGCTTATCGTATTCTCATAATCAACTCCTTTCATTTGATGCTAATATTAGCGCATAAATATGTTTAGTCCCTTTTTTGCTGTTCCCAGATATCTTTATATCTGGGAACAGATATAAAGAATCTGGGAGAGAAGAACTAATTCTTTTGCTGCAAATAAAATGGACTAAACTTGAGTTAACGTGTTTTGGATCCGAGTTTTCGAAGTTTCTGGAGGCATCTATGAAGCAGCGTCTGTACTGAAGTCAAAATAGGGGGACCTCATCACACACACAATGGATTTGATACTGATATTGGGATAACCCCATATGTGCCTCGTTTTTTATTTTTTTAAATTTTTTTGTCAGCACTATTCTCAAAATCAAATAAAAATGATATCGTGACGCTACCAACATTTTAAATGAGCTTGGCAACACCGCAAAACTTATTCATACTGCACAATTTGATTTTCTTCTTATTCCTCTATTGTTTTTCTGGCTGTGCGTCCGATATTGCAACTTGTCTTTTAGATCGATTTGATGGTTAATTTCAAAATTGAGAAGCATTCCATTTTACAAAACAAAGCTTTTATAGTTGGAATTTTGTTAGAGATATTTGCTTGGGTGGTAATAATTGACTAATTATGTGTAATTTTTTCTGCTCCACAGAAATCATATACATTTTGGAAAGTGGTTTGAAAGGGGACGGGGCGAGTCTCAATGATAGTGACGCCACAGACATTTGGGTGGTACTTCCTGATGAATGAACCATTTTCTTATAAAACTACCGAGTAATATTGATTTCTTTTCGGAAAACGTAAAGGTCTATTTTCGGCATTTCACTGCAAAATTCAATTGACACCTTCACGAATCTTCAATTGCTACTCATATCATATGAGTTCCTATGGAACTGATAAATCGCCATTTTGTGGAATCAGCCATATTGGATTTGAAATGATGGTATTTGATTGATCGTTTAATGAATTATTGAAATTGAAATATCCTCGTTCATAGATAACCAACTGGTAGTTTACAAACTCAATAAATAACAAATTTTTGAACCATTTCCACGCACCCCAACCACCTAGTTTCTGTGAATAGAATGTGGTGCGGTATCCAGGTGAATAACTTACGTCTTGGTGAGTTTTTGAGTACTCCTCTGTAATCGTCGTGTCTTGGTATGATTTTCAGCTCGGTTTCGGCAATAGCTTCGCCTACTGAGCTACGCGCGATTACCTCCACTTTACCGGTGTCATATTGCCTTGTTTTGGGAATATCCATGTGGTACATTCCATCGTATGTGAGTTTGTATCGTGATCCACTGACTACGGTGTGCCCGTTGATGAGCCACATCACACGCGGTTTCGGATGACCAGTTACGCGACAGCAGAATCTTGCCCATTCGCCCTCTTCTACAGTAACGGGCTCTGGTTTGCTTACAAAGGTTGGCGCTGATCTCGGTTTGGTGTCTTCTTGGGGTTCTTCAGGAACCCTGGAAAGATCATCAATTTTGTAAATGAATGATGAACGAATGAATGAATGGGACGTTTCTTTTCAACTTCATCAATAATAATCTCTTATTTCTCAACAATTATAAATTTCAGGTCAATGAACTCACCATTCTTCAAAATGATAATTTTATGTGTTCCAAGATTTGAAATACCTCGACCTTGATATTACTTGGTTATTGAGAATAGCTTAGAGTAAGAGGCTGGCAGACTTCTATACGAGTATGGCAATAGGTGAATTTGTAACCTCAACATTGAGTTCAACCGTAAACATCATTATAATTGAAATTATTATTTTCTCAATATACTTACACTTGCCAAGCGGCTTCAAGTTCACGAATTCTCTCTATACTCTTCATTCCTTTTGGTAACTGCGATTCGTAAATAATTCCTGGTTTTCCGGTGGTCTTTATCACTGCCCTGGTTTCATCCATTCCATACAAGTTGGTAGCCCTGCATAAATATTCACCACTATCTTCCGGATATACCCAGCCGAAGTTCATGGCGACGTAACCAAAGTCGTAGATAGGCGTAAATCTGTTTTCTGAAAAGGAATTGAGATTAGTATGATATCTTCGTTAATATGTAGTTTCTACTGTAGCATAATATACTTACTATGAGGAAGTGGTTTTCCATTTAGGAACCATTCCACCTTCATGTTAGGGTCGCCAACAGGAGCCAATTGACATTCGAACTTGGTGGTATTCATTTCGACCAAATCGGTTTGATCTTTAATTTGAGTGACAAACCTAGGAGGCTGTTTCTTATCCACATCGTAAAGATCATCTTCGGTAAGGTGAACTTCCGAAGTGTACTTCTTAATAGCGGCTTCCATTTGCATAAGGGTCTCGGACCTCTTCATTCCTTTTGGTACCTGATTCTGCAGAATGATATTCGGTAGTTTTTTGCATGAGATATTTGCCTTAGTGAAGTCTTCACCATAGTCGTTGACAGCTCTGCAGACGTACTCTCCAGAATCTTCAGAGTAGACGTACAAGATATCGAGGGAGACGAAACCCAGATCATAAACCGTTCTGTAACGGTGACCAGATGGTAGTAATTTTCCATTTCTGTACCATTCAATGCGTAACTTAGGATCATCTTTAGGTTCTACACGACATTCAAACCTCACCGATTCGGATTCTTCGACAGTCGAGGACTGTATTTGTGTGATGAACTTGGGTGGTGAGAATGTCTTGTCCTTTTCAGGAGCTTGGGACACAGGTCCCTTCTCTAGCTCTTTCAACTTCTCAGCGCTCATACCAGAAGGAAGTTGACTGTCAGTGTCAATGTTTTTCTTGGTTTTGGATGTAATCATAGCTTTAGTTGTGGCCGATCCCCATTTGTTGGTGGCTCTGCAGATGTACTCACCGGCATCTCTTGTATATGTGTAATCAATATCAAGTGAAATGAAGCCAAAGTCGTTTATCTGATGTACTCTGGAACCGGTGGCGAATGGTCTGCCATTATGGAACCAGTCGATACGCATAGTGGGGTCAGTGGTGGGCTCGACCCTGCAGTCGAAGTGAATTGGACTGCCTTCGGGAACATCAACATTATCCTTGATTTCGACGATGAACCGAGGTGGGTTGGATTTTTCCTCCTCCGTCGTTATTTCTTCTCTCTTGTACAGCTGTTCTTCCAGTTTTTGTATACTTTCTGTGCCAGTGCGGAAGTTCGATGGTAGCTGGGGCTCCATAATGATACCCTGTCGCCCTCTCACTTGCAACTGGCAAGATACAGAGGCTTCACCGTGTCGGTTAGTGGCTTTGCAGGTGTAAAGACCTGAATCTCTCTGATAGACTCCTGAAACTTCTAGTATAACAAAGCCAAAGTCGTTGATGGTTTTTATCCTGGAACCGGCCCATAGAGGTTTGCCGTTGTGGAACCATTCCACG
Source organism: Leptinotarsa lineolata (assembly GCA_015342045.1). Classification (NCBI taxonomy): domain Eukaryota; kingdom Metazoa; phylum Arthropoda; class Insecta; order Coleoptera; family Chrysomelidae; genus Leptinotarsa; species Leptinotarsa lineolata. Next base: position 5,696 of record WOGR01008850.1, on the reverse strand, counting down.
CGCATGCTCTGATCATTGACTGGAATGAGTCTGCATTCGAAATGAGCCAGACCATTTTCATTGAGCGCCAAATCTGATGGAGATGTAATGAACTCGGGTGGTCGACCAGTGTCATCATCAGGTGTGAGTTGAGATGGTGTAGCTCCAAGTCCTTCAAGTTCAGCTATTTTATCGATAGTTCCCTCCATTCCCTTGGGTAGCTGAGATTCCAAGATAATGCTCCTTTTACCGGATACTTTCATCGAAGCTGTTGTTACTGCTTCTCCATACTCGTTGAAAGCTCGGCAGGAATATTCCCCGGAGTCTTCTGGGTAGACGGGTGAAATTTCAAGGATAACAAATCCGAAATCGCAGAACGTACGGAATCTGGAACCAGTTCTTAGCGGTTTTCCATTCCAGAACCATTCGACCTTCAGTTTGGGGTCGTCTGTTGGGATCAGTCGGGCTTCAAAGTGAGCGTTTTCACCTTCGCGAAGGCTGTCGATGTTGGCGAGAGGTACTGTAAATACAGGAGCTCGTCCTTTCTGAACTTCTTCTTTTTCGTCTCGGGTGCGGATTAGGGACTCTTCCAAGTTTTGTATTTTCTCCAATCCTCCTTCCATGCCCTGTTGAAATGAGAAATTAATGAAAATAATCCATCAAAAGCAGAAAGATGTATTGAAAAGACTTCAATCTATTTCACTGATTTGTGGGAGCTCTGAATTGTTTTTTCATTTTCTGAAAGTTGATCAATGTGTTTTCTATTTCAAAAAGAAGGATCTGTCTTAATGAAATACGTGTAATGTACCTCCATTCAGTAAGATATTTTTCTAAAGGAATAAAAATGAACTTACCCGCGGCAGTTGCGAGTCCAAGATCAAATTCGTTTTCGAGACGCATTTCAGAACAGCCTTGGTGGAATCACTACCATGTTTATTGTAAGCTCTGCATTCGTACTCGCCAGAGTTCTCTTCGTAACAGTACAAAATATCCAGAATGACAATGCCAAAATCGTGGAAGGTACGGTATCTGTGTCCGTGTGGTAATTTTTTACCATTGTAGTACCATTCTACCACAAGATCTGGATCAGTGACTGGTGTGAGTCTGGCCTCGAAGTGAGCGCTCTGTCCCTCAACGAGCTTGGTAACATCTTGAATTTGAGTTATGAATTTTGGTGGCTCAGTTGTCGGAGTGGAAGGAACTTGAGCTTGTTGGCCTTGGAGGCTTTCCAACTCTCTAATTTTAGCGAGCGACTCTGGCTGCAAGCTATCTGTGAAAACTCCACCCTTTCCATGAGCAGAAATAGTAGCTCTGGTAAAATCTTCCCCAAATTTATTGTACGCTTTACAGACGTACTCTCCGGAATCATGGCTCTGAATGTACGAGATGTCCATGACGACAAAACCGAAGTCGGATACAGTTTTTATGCGGGATGATTGAAGAATAGGCTGGCCATTATGGTACCACTCGACTTTCAGATTGGGGTCGTTGACCGGTACTAAGGTACATTCGAAGTGGGCTGATTGTCCGTCTTTGAGACCCACGATGTCTTGGATCTGTGTGGTGAATTTCGGCTTCTGTCCAGAGTAGCGTTCTACGCATTCAAGAGTAACGCTTTGTTCAGCTACTCCCCACTTGTTGGTTGCCTTGCAAGTGTAAGTACCAGAATCTTCAATCTTCGTTCCTAGTACTTCGAGAACAACCATTCCAAAGGCGTGTACTGTTCTGAACCTGTGAGATGCCTCGATAGTTTTACCGTTGTAGAACCACTCAACAGTCATTGTCTGGTCTCCAATTGGTGTAAGGCCTGCCTCGAAGTGAGCGATTTCACCCTCACTCAAGTTGGTTAGGTTGGTAAATTCAGAGGTAAAAACAGGTGCATGGCCTTCCTCTGATTCAGCTAGCGGCATTTCGGGCCTGTGAAGAGAATCTTCTAGATCCTGAATCTTCTCTAACCCTTCTTGGCCTTTAGGATGTTGAGTGCGTTCGATCAAGTTCGCCTTGCTCGTGCAGTAGATAGTTGTTGATGTGAAGGCTTCTCCAGATTTATTATAAGCTTTGCAAGTGTATATACCTTGGTCTCTCTCATAGATATCTGTCACATCTAATGTGACGAAACCGAAGTCTTTAGTTAGTTTGAATCTGCTTCCATGTTCTAACGATTTTCCGTTGAAGAACCACTCGATCTTCAGGTTGGAATCTTCTTTGGGTTCTACGGTACCTTCTAGATGTAAAGCCTGTCCTTCTACGAGTCTGAACTCAGGATTGAGAGGTACAACCCAAATGGGTTTACCAAACTCCTTCTCAGGAGCCGACGTTTGGCGCTTATACTTATCAGCAATAGCTTGCTCAACGTCCTCTACAGCTTCCAAACCTGCCTTTCCTTGAGGATGTTGTGTATCTAAGTAGATGCTTTGTTTAGCAGTGCAGCGTAATGATCCCGATGTTGTGGCTGAACCTTTAGTGTTCGTAGCTTTGCATGTGTAGATACCGGAGTCTTCTTCATAGGAATGGGTGATGTCCAAGGCCACGTAACCAAAGTCGTAGGTGGTCTTGTATTTGGCTCCACTTGGTAGAGGCTTACCGTTGACGAACCACTCTATTTTCAGGGTGGGGTCTTTGGATGGTTCAACGTTACATTCGAAGTGGACATTGTCACCCTCAGTACACTCGACGTTGTTGAGATGAGTAATGAAAATTGGCAACTCATATACTATTTCTGGAGCATCAGGTCTTGGCTCATGTGGTTTTTCTAGGGCTTCCAGTTTTGGTAAAGCTTCTGGGTGGAGCGTTTGACCTAGAAGCCAGTGACGATCTTCAATTTTCAGTGAACAAGTGGAAATAGCTTCACCCAGTTTGTTGGTAGCTTTACAGGTATATATTGCTGAATCATCGTCTCTAAGGCCGTTGATGGATAAAGTAACCAAGCCAAAGTCGAATGTACTACGAAGACGTGTACCTGTAGCGAGCGAAATTCCATTCTTGAACCACTCAATACGCAGATTTGGATCGGCCCTTGGCTCTACTTGAGCTTCTAAGTAGACGTGCTGACCTTCGATTAGATTATCGTAGCTCTTCAAGTGAGTGGTGAACACAGGTGGTTGTTGAGGAGTGGTATCTACGAACATTTCTGGTACTTTATTCATCTCAGCTTCTCGTAGCTGAATTTTTTGCCAAGCATCAGGTTGTAGGGGTTCACCAATAATATTGGATTTGGGTTTCACTTTCATCGAGATTGATGAAACGGCTTCACCGGATTTATTGATGGCTTTGCACATGTAGACTCCAGAGTCCTCCTTTACCGTGGATAATATGTCTAAAGTGACGAATCCGAAGTCGTGGGTTACTTTGAATCTTGATCCTAGTTTAAGATCAACACCATTGACGTACCACTCGAATCGTAAATTGGTATCACCAACTGGTACCACTCTAGCTTCGAAGTGGGCATGTTGGCCTTCCCACAGTTCACTTGGACCGGTTAACAATTGGGTAAATATTGGTTTCTCAAATTCACGCTCAGGTTCGTCTGGCTTAGGTGCTAGTGGCTGCTCCAACTGCGCGATTCTCCGTTGAGCTTCGGGGTGTTGTGACTCCAATTGGATGCTTGCTTTGGCTGAAATTGAAAATAATAGTGAATCCCAACTGAAGAATATTTAGAGACATAGTGTTTATGAGTTATGTAGAAGTTTCTTATGGTGGGGTGATATTAGTATTCAGTATATTCCGTATTAGTATTAGTATTCAGTGATATTAGTATAAACATCAAATTTTTTTTTAGGTAATCAGAGAACTGAATGTGATGAAAAATTACTCACTTCTAATTTTCATAGATGCAGTCGTGACAGCTTCTCCAAGCGGATTGGTAGCTCTGCAGATATACACTCCCTCATCCTCATCTCTAACATGGGTGATATCCAACGAGACAAACCCAAAGTCATGTACTTTAGTTATGCGAGAGCTGTCTTCTAAAGGTTTTTCATTCCTGAACCATTCTACTTTCAGGGTTGGATCGCCGACCGGTATGAGACGACATTCGAAATGAGCCGTCTGTCCTTCGTTGATGGAGTCGATGTTTTGCAGAGGTTGAGTAAAGACTGGCCTTTGCCTAGTTACAGGTTCTTCGTGTTCTGGTCGTTTGTAAGGTTGCTGTTCTTCTAGCTGTCTAATTTTCTCTAATCCTTCAGGTCTTTGCGATTCCAGGACGATGTTGCTCTTAGCGATTACTTTAAGCTTGATAGATGAGACGCACTGTCCAAGATTATTGATGGCCTTAACTGAGTATTCACCAGCGTCTTCCGGCACAGCATGACCGATGTCTAAGGCAATGTATCCAAAGTCGAAAGTTATGTGGAAACGGGAAGCCGATGGCAGAGGTTTTCCATTGTGGTAGAATTCGATTCTTAAGTTGGGATCGTGAATTGGTTGAACTTGTGCTTCGAAATGAGCGGTTTGTCCTTCATATATTTCTGTTGTTCCGCGTAATTCGGTAACAAATCTTGGAGGTGTAGCTTCAGGTTCTTCAATCTCTAGTCGAGCTGGGTGGCCTTGAGCTTCTAATTCCCTGATCTTTTCCAGACCCTCTGGATGATGCGTGTCTAATAGAATGCTCTTTCTTGTTCCTACTTTGATGGTGCAGGTATTAACGGCTTCGCCCACTAGGTTCGTAGCTTTGCACATGTAGGTGCCGCTGTCTTCTGGATAGGCGTACAGGATGTCAAGCGCGACATATCCGAAGTCGTGGGTTGTTCTGAATCTGTGCCCAGCTCTCAACTTGATTCCATTGACGAACCACTCGATTTTCAAGTTGGCGTCGTTGATAGGTTCAACTCTGCATTCTAAGTGAGCATGTTCTCCTTCCTTCAGGTTCTCCAAACTTGTGAGTGGAGTGAGGAACACCGGTCTTTGAGGTTGAGCTTCGATTTCTTCCTTCTTTGGTCTCTCGTAACTTTCAAGCTGTCGTATTTTGGTAAGACGTTGTTCATCAAGAGTATCTAGATACAATCCAGACTTGGCAACGACTGATACAGACGCTGTAGTGACAGCTTCACCAACTGCATTCCTTGCTTTGCACATGTAGGTTCCGGTGTCTTCAGCATATGCGTACAAGATATCCAGTGCGACATATCCGAAGTCGTAGGTGGTTTTGAATCTGTGTCCTGTTTGAATTGGTCTACCATTGCAGTACCATTCTACCCTCATGGTAGGATCGTTGACGGGAGTAAGAGTAGCTTCCAAGTGGGCACTTGAACCCTCTGGCAGGTTTTCTATGTTCTTGAGACCCCGTCCGAATTGTGGTTTTTCCAGAATGACGGCATCTTCGGTCGATACGCGTTTGTATTTAGAGTCATCTTCGAGATGTTGTATCTTTTGGAGGGCTCCCTCATGTTGAGTTTCACGGATAATAGATGCTTTTGCTGAAAAAGAAGAATACAATACAATACAATATAAAACAATTTTATTCATGCTATTATACAAAGTGTTTTTACGTAGGTCAAATCAATAATTTGATAAAACTCAAAGAACACACACCTACATATACACCAGACAAACATAACTCATATACGTATATACACATGTACATGTACATAAATAGAATTACACTATTGAATTAAAATATTAAATACACCCTAGGGTAACAGTAACATTACGTCCATCAGACTTCGTAAGATGTACATACTTATCTATTTGAATATAAAAAGAAATCAAAGTATTCTTCG
>WOGR01008849.1:0-11634 GCA_015342045.1 Leptinotarsa lineolata | reverse complement strand
ATGACGCCCATGGAGTGAGCACGTTCGCTAATAAATAAGCAGGTGTCACATACACGCACTCACGCACAAAAACGCGCGCGCGCGCACACACGCGCCCTTACACATGTGCGCACCCTTACACACGCACGCACCCCTACACACACAATATATTGGCACAATACTTAATGAGTCCTTAAACTGGAATCTGTAATGTGACGGTGTTTGTAAGAAGCCTAATCAACCTTTTTTGCGATAAAACAGATGAAAAACTGTTGATCAGGAAAGTCTATCAAGAATCTATTATGCAATGGCTTTTTCACACATTTTTCTAAGTGCAGTACAGATTTGAACAGGGTATTTCATTGAGCAAAAACGGATCATATGAATGATTTTTGATATGAAATATCAAGAAGTTGTTAACCAGTTTTTATAAAATGGTAAGTGATAACTGTTCCATCGATGTACATTTATAAATGTATAGTTTTTGTCATAAATAACCTGTCTAGTTTTTTGACCAATGGTTATTTTCACAAAGCAACCAAATTTAAAAAATCGCCCCTCTATAATGGAATTACCTCCTACAATAAACTGCAAATTTCGAATAAGAGCATTAGAAAATGCTACTATAGCCGCCAGGAATACTTATTTATGCTAGTGTAGCAGTTTTTGTCTGAGTTTTATGTTTATGACTTCAATAGTATTTATTTGTTTTAATTGCCTATTGATGTGGCTTTTGTTTTTTGTCCCACAATATGTAGTCATCTTGTACCAAAAATGGCCAAATAAATCATTATTATAATTATAACAAACATAATATACAATTGGAAAAAACATACCGCCACTCTCCATCAATGTTTTCTCAATGGGTTTCATATTGCGAAGCTTTCACCCCGTTTAAGAGCAGACTCAAAATTTCAGTAATTAACACGGAGTTTTTCTTCAGAGATTTTGATTTGACGAGATTGAAAAACCTTTCAAACACAGGCACAGGCTATTTCATAAAAGTAAAAAAAAGGTAAGATAAGGAAAATCTTCTAAATGAAACAATACATTTGATTCGATCGACTCGTATGTTGTAGTGTTGATTTGATATTGAGTATTCGATTTGATTGATGACAAAATTAAATTAAGATAATGATACAGTCTTTTCAGTAGCTCTGCAAAAACGGCGTTAGCGAACATGCTTTTTGGCGTGAGACATCATTGTTGACCTGGAAACGAACGCTTTTCCGCACGTTTCACAGGGATAGGGTCTCTCCCCAGTATGCAGTCGTTTATGAATAGCCATTGGGGTGAATTGCGTGAAGGTCTGTCCACAGAGATCACAACTGAAAAAAAAAGATGTATCATTAGTGATTTAAACTATATCTTTTACATTATATGGTCCAACACAAATGTTTACTCACACCAGTACTCTCGCTCTCATATATCACAGGAGGAGTGTTATATTCTGGTGCATGGAGCAGTATTTGTGTTGGTTTCAGTTTTAATTTTCTGAATATACGAGAGTTGTTAAAAAAATAAAGCGGATTCTAATTTTTCTCAAAAAATAATTAGTCATTCAACAATTTCTATTTTGTCTCCTTCAAAGTAGTTCCCTTCAGATAATAATACACTTGTGCCTCCGTTTTTTCCAATCTTCGAAGTAGATTGTGAAAAGCTTGTAAACATTTTTCCGACTCAGAGTACAATCACCGTATGCCACTGTCAACATTTCAAGTGTTTTTCAGCACCTAATTCAATTTGTTAAACAAAACTTTATGCAAATTCTTTGATCCATTTTTTTCGATAGCAGAACATCGGCGAACACGCAACACACTTCTAACTTTTAAGCCTCTCACCAACCAACTGAACATGTTAAACATGCTGAAACTGTAAACATATGTTCGAGACGAGAGTACCAAAAACAAAAGAAAAATTTTCTAATCGAATGTAAGTAGCCCGCGAAATTTGAACATTCACCATATTTTTGAACACCCCTCGTACAGTAACATATGTTAGTGACTACGTATTGAGTACCTGGTTTTTATATCTGATTATTAAGTATGAGAATAACAGGCTGTTTGAAATGAGACCTTTTATAGCTGTTCATAAACCTCATTCCACATTTTTGATTTCTGAAGTTTCAAAGACATCTACAAATCTTATTCTGTAGTTGTTCAATAAATCATGTTGACTACACTAGATTCGGGAAAAAAGTTTGTGACTTTCTACTTCTCAATCATTGAACAAAAACATGTAGGAAACTTCCGAAAAAAACAATAAACACTGTTCATAAAGATATATTCATAAATATATATTCATTCAGATACAAACTGAAAAAAACCTCTTAACAACTACTTTCACATGAACATTGAACTACAAGAAAAGTACTTTTCCCATTCAGTTGGTACTGCAAACATTCATTGTGGAATTGAACCACATATCATTTATAGGAACGCTAAACAAATTTATATATGAATGAGTTTTGATAAAAAATTTCACTTGCACTATCACCTATAATGGTGTACATCGGAAGTTTCGGGGCAACATACTTGTCTTATCACCTTAGCATCACCGTTTTGGATAACATCACCGTTTTGGATAACATCACAGTTTTGGATAACATCACAAGATGAAGCACTCTAAATGGAAACAAATACATAAAAAATTCAAGCCCTGAACAAACATATTGTTACTGATGATCACGATCCAAATTTCAGTGACACCAAGGTTTGACGATTTGAATGCAACCACCAGAAAACAACTATAAAAGAAATGATTTACATTTAAAAAAGCAACAAACGCGATGAACAATAGAACATATATTAGCAGGCTAAGCCAAATCTACCACACGGTTTTTTAAGTTGAAACAAATGTTTAAAGAGTTTCACCTTATTTCAAAATTAAATCACTCCAATTACCCCTACACATAGCAAATGAATATTCCAACAGAAGAAAAAATACACAAAGTTAGTGAACATACTTGAAGACTGGCTGTAAATCAAATTTCCTAAAAGAACAATTCGTCAGTGCAAGACAGTGTCTATCATCAACCTAAAGTTGATGATATCCGATAATAAAAATGGAATTCCTTTCAGAATATCATTCATCGAACTAGACAGAAGCGAACAAACAACAGCATGTTTGTCATCGCTCCATCCGTCCGAGAACGAAGTAACCAAGCGCATATCCGAATTTGCCCAATTCCTTGTATAAAGAAGAAAACTACACAAAATGAGTGAGCACACTTGAAGACTGGCTGTGAATCAAATTTCCTAAAAGAACAAAAAGAAAAAATCGATTCCGTTTAGTTGTATCGCCAACAGCATATGCAGGAATAACTTCAGTGAAGTATCTTGCACCGACACCTGTCGGATATAATGCAACGCCCTTCGTGGTATTAGCCAGGAGAGTAGTTGTTCTCTGATAGGTGTCAGACAATTAACCTACAGTGTAGGTAAGTTGAGACTGGCCTGGCCTGAACAAGTTGTTCTTTTAGGAAATTAGGAGAAAAATAACAATCCATTCTCAAAACCAAATTTTCATTTCAAAGAAGATGCCTCTGGCCTGTCTGTTTATTTATTCATTGGAAATCTTAGCAACATTTACACATATCTACTAAAATATGATAAAGAGAATAAAATCTCTAGTAGCATTCAGAATTTTCCCACTTGACATTGTCGTTTCCATTACTCCTTTTTTCTTTTGGCAATTCAGTTGATTCCGAGTTGACATATCTAAGAAGTTGAAATTTGACTGAATTTCAACTGGAAAATGTATCACACCTGGTTCATCATCCAGTCCCAAGGTGCATAAAAAATCCAACACTTCAGTTTTTAATGTGGTAGATTTTGATTTTTATCTTTCAGTAGGTACCCTGAATAACGGATTATCAAGGTCATCATTCACTACCACTGTCATTGCTTACGCCTACCAGCTTCCACTGGTTAAAGCTGCTTTACCGCTAAATGTGATAGACGGCTAGGTAATTGCTGAATTCAACAGCTGTATCAGAATATATCGGATTATTTTGAATTTTCAATCAGTGTTATCATCCACAAAACTTTAATCACATATACGAACCGATATTTAGGCTCATTCGTAATTTAGTCAAGAGTTCGTTGTGGATACTGATGTTAATATCTCAGTAATACCCGTAATACTATTCTGTGCTTTCACCACCACTAGTGCTTGCGTCCACCAGCTTTCAATGGTTATAGCTGCTATAACAGTGAATGTGGTAGACAGTAGATAATTGCTGAATTCAACCGCTGCGCTGCATGAAATTAAAGCGTTTTTTAATGAATGATTACCTTGTTTAATCTGACAGCTGACGGTTCTGATTTTGTCTAAATAAACCCCTTTGCTATAAAATTTGAAAACCGACATATTGTTAGGCACGAATATAATTACCCACAGAAATAATATTCATCTCTGAAGTATATATTTCATCATTTTTGAGAATTTGACATAACATCCGACAATAATATAACATATAATTGATTCAAAGTGCCTTTCCGCTGCATTCATGACAGTGCTGTCCGCTATTTGATCCTAAATGCAACCAATAAGAAGGGAAGGCTATTTTCAGTTCTTGTTATGGAAAAAATCCTTGAACTCATATGTTTCATGTAGAAAACGCCATACCATAATGTAAAACATTAAAATTCAATTATACAAAATAATGCCATTGTTATATAACAGAAATATTGTTAGTTCGATTATTTCTTTCATTTCAACAATGGTTACTGTAACCAAAATTCGTTAGTGTGGACGCCTCTGAAACTCCGCTCACGAGCGTACCTCGAGCTGCTCGTAACGTTCCGGAGATTGTCGGTTTTTACCCCGAACACAAAGGGGTTTGTGGGCGGTATTGTCGTAGGTTCGTCAGTGAGTACGTGTGGGTGTGCTCGAGCATAATGGCAGAGTGAAGTGAAGAAAGAATATTGTGTTTAATTAAATTGTACAGAAATAAACCACAATCGTCGCGGACGTTTTTTATCTTCCAATAAACTATCAATAAAATATATACTGCACTCATAATAATTTCTTTGGAGACCGACATTGCTCGTTTGAAATATTCACAAACACTACGGCTCACGACGCGTTCGGGATAGAAAATGGGTGCATGACTACACTGAAAAACTTTACAGTAACCGTTGCTGTAACAGCTCGGCTTGCCAATGAGTACCCGGCTTAAGAGTGCGGCTACCAGAATACATCGGATTATGCAGCTTTATAGAAACTATCCACTCACACCAAATGACCCGATACACATTTTTCTGTATATGTGAAAAACACGTCTATTTCAGAACAAATTTAGATGTCTGCACCGTCTATAAAATAGTTGAAACTGAAGCAACCGGTAAATATTTCGGATAATCCAATACATATGCAAAACACCTCCATTTTGTAAAAAGACACTAACAAAAAGAAAATAATGATCGATGTAAATACAGTCGCTATCCAAAATACTAAGCAGTTCCTTAAGTTCCAACTGTGTTATGGTAGGCGTGGTTTGACAATAAGCCACAATTTCTAGCGATATTGGAGTTACTCAGCTGATCAGAATAACTGAATGATAAACATAAGTTAGGTTTAATGTTTTGGGTTTTTTGTGTTTTGAGGTATTCGAATGTGGATTTTTGAAAAAAAAATTATTGTGTTTATTATAGACTTGAGAAACTTATGATATCACTCACTCACGACAAGCACAAGAAACAACATTATATGGAAATAGCTAACAGGACTCTGTTTTTGTTTTACCATCTGATTTAGTTTCAATATGCCCAGTAGATATCGCATCTCAACGATCAACTTCCCTCCACCCTAACAAAACCTATCTAGAACACAATACTAATGATCGCAGTGGTCAGTGCTGTTGACAACGAAAAAAATATTGGTGAAAATAATCTAATACATATGCAAAACAACTCCAATGTGTAAAAAACACATTTATGATCTTCATGCCGCTATAAAAAATATTTACCGGCTCCTTTAGTTCCAACTGTGTTATAAATTTGTTCTGACAAAAGATGCGTTTCTGAAATGAATAGAAAAAAATGTTTATCGGTTCATTCCATGTGAGTGGACCAGTTGCATAATCCGATATATTTTGGTACAGCACTTGATTTTGCAATTACCTACCCGTCTACCACATTCAGCAGTAAAGCAGCTTTAACGATTGAAGCTGGTAGACGTAAGCAATGACAGTGGTGGTGAAATATGACAGGGCTGCCAGAACTAATGTTTTCTCACTAGATCTAGTAATTTCGGCCAAATTTCAGTACGTTAGTGTTGCATTCAATATATCTAGTACATTTTAGCAAATAATTTATATTTAGTACAATTTTCAGTACTAATGAGAAGCTCTTGTCAAAATCGTCAACTGTCACTGTTAATTGCCATATTTGAATTGTAAACAAATGTAAACGATGGTAAAAAGTGTGTTTGCCATTTTGGTAATATAAATTATAATAATAGACAAGTATGTTGTGAGTTGTAAATTATAATTAATAATCATGTATCAACACGTTTCATTTTTAATGGTCTGTCATTCGAGAAAAAATCAGGTTGCTTTAGAACTAGAACCTGTCAATGAAAAGAAAAGTATTGTTTTAGATCCATTTGTTTGTTATCATTGTTTTTAGTATTCATATCTGTATGTATTCCAGAAGATATTTTCATTTGTAATGAATGTGTATATTTATTTTTCCATTTATATAGGTCTACAGTAACAATGTGAAGTTTTGTTATTATAAATAAATCATTAATTTAAAATTCCCGCCATTTATTTCGTATTTTTTGTGTTCGGTGTTGGTGCTTTTTAGTCCGTTTTGGTACATACCGATATTTATTCTTTTTAGTACGTTTTCTTCGGATTCAGTACTTTTTGTTTCATGATTTAGTACATCATTGCATTTTCATTCTGGCAGCACTGAATGATGACCTTGATAATGCATTTTTCAGGGGAATTACTGAGATATTAAAATTATTAATTACTACATTGAAAACTTACTGAATTATAAATAAGTCGTAATAGTGGTGCCTGTATGTGATTAAGTTTTGTGGATAATAACACTGATTGAAATAAAATGAGTTATTCCTTGGGAAAAGTGCTAGATTCTTTGAGCAACTTGGGACTCGATGATGAATCACATGTGATACAAGTTCCAGTTGAAATTAAGGCAAATTTTAACTTCTTGAATGAAATTTGTCATTATTTAAGTTACTCAAATGGGAAAAGAGTGAATTTTACCAAAGTATATGAAAAGGAGTCCCTTGCTACTCATACGAGGGAATACTTGAATGTGGAGACCATGTTCAAGCGTACCATCATGAAAAATGTAAAGAAAATCGAAAGAATTGAAAATCCTTTCATTTACGCTCAGTATCAATTGAATATGTTGAAGAAAAAAGAGAGATATGGAACCGTGAGAGAACTTAATCTATTTCATGGAACCAAATCCATTTATATAGACCCAATTTGTAAAAACAACTTTGATTGGCGTATGATGGGACGCAATGGTTTTAGATACAGCAAGTTTGGCAGAGGAATGTCTTTTTCGCCAAGTGCAAAATACGCGTCCGATTATCCTCGAAGATATCATGAAAGTCCAAGGATAATGTTTGTTGTGAAAGTTTTGGAAGGATCGAGATGTCGAGGAGTTCCTGATTTGATCATACCACCTGAACCATATGACACATCAGCTAAAAGCGATGGTGATGTTATTGTCAAGTATTTTGACAATGAGTTTTACCCAGAGTATATCATAAGCTACACATAATTTCTCTGAGAGAAGAAAGGAAGTATATTGTTATTTTTGAAGATGATGTGCCATTTAGAAAATTTAGTTTCGAAATAATTGAAGTTTTTCTGTTTACCAAAGTATATCGTAAAATGATTTGAGTTTTATATAAAATGTAACCTTTGTTTTGTTTAAAAGCAGTATTATAGGATCCAGTAATGTTCACATTATATTTTATGTATTCAATAAATATTTTTATTCATCCAGTGAATTGTGTAATTTTATGATTTTCAGATATGTAATGACATTTTGGTTCAACTATCTGCTTTATTCTTTTATTTTTCTACATTTTACGTTCTAAGTTGCAAAATTTCAAAGTCAGATCCTCTGTTACTCTTACTCTAAATGAATTATTTCAGAACCACCTTCAAATGATTAAAATACTAGTTCATTTATTTCAACTCATTTTATGTATAGAAATATGAATGCTGAAGGTATACTAAAGGTATAAACGATTCCAGAACAAGTATGTCCAACTTATTTGGACTAACAGAGTATCTACGTGATATATATAATTGGAATCTCTTCCATGAAATGAATCTATTAAAAACACCATTTCCACACCAGAAAAAAATACTGTCTCACGACATGCGTTTTGCTAACTAAGTCAGCATCATCAAGGGATAGCCAAAACATCGATGACATAAGTAGATCAAAGTTATTCCGTAGTTTATGAATGAATTGTGTGTTTTTTCTCATAATGTTATCCAGATAGGTACTGAAAAGCCCTAAGGTAAGTGTCTTACAGCGAAGTGTACAGTGAGGATGACAGTGTTCCATGTAAGTGAAATTTTTACCTTTCATTTAGTATATTGTGTAGGAATACTGTGAATGATATCTGATTTAATTCCATAACGAATGTTTGGAATACAAACTGAGTAGCGAAATGTGTTTTTTTTGTATAATTCAGTGTTCATATAAAAGCTTTTGTTTCGAAAGAATGTTTCTTTTGTGTATTTCAATGTTTATATGAAAGTAGCTGTTTCAGGAGGGCTTTTTCTTCCAGTTTGTCTCTGAAAGTTACTTCTTTGCATGTTCTACACATCTATGTATAGAGTTACTTCTTTTAAAATTGATTGCTTCTTTCCTTTCTTTGGAAGATTTCCACATTTTTTGTATTGAGATGGAGTAGTAGAAAGCCAAAAACTTCATTTCCCAAAAAAGTAGTTCAAATATTTGAAACCTATATAAAAATAATGTAAAATATCTAAAGATTGAATTGTGTGTACTTAATGTTAGAAAACAATAGTCTACTCTATAATTGAATATAGTAGACCCATATGGGACTGTTACACCATTCCCTGAATCAGAAAGTGGAGAGAACGTTTGTCTTTCAACGAATATTCGGATGCTTGAATTACGATGATTTTTTTAATGTTTGAACTTTTTAAAGCTAAAACCTCCTGTCATAATATTAACGGAGACATGGATCAAAAAGAAGCAGGTTTCTCTTTATAAGATTGATAGTTACTCATTGAATTTTTCATGCCGTTCTATAAAAAAAAAGGGGGGAAGGCTCAATTTTGTTCTTAGTACAATAAAAGTAATGAAAGTAAGACAGGTGAATATGTGAACCGCTGAATGCTTGGCTATGCTTGAAAATGCGGTTTTCATTCACATGAATGAATATTTGATTGAACTTAAAACAAATGCTGGGAGACTTTGATAGTGATACAATAATTTGATGCATTCTAAAGGTTCATTCAGTTCATTCAAGTGAGCTTTGAAAATATATTTTTTTTTAGTTTATGTGTGTATGTGTGAGTATGAGCACCAGACACATGTATATTTTATATGTATGTATGTATGAGTACCAGACACATGTATATTTTTATATGCAAAACTATTCAAATTCGAGTCTATACATGAGATAAGAGATAGAAAGTAGGTTAAATTGTCGCAAAGTTGCTTATTTTCGGGTACTATTGAATGATTCTATAGCGTTTTCGATTCTACAGATATATGGAAAGAATGAAAAAAATACTTTTTTCAATTACTTCTTATTATAAATTATCACACCATTATGCAAAATGCAACGCTCTCCAATTTCCGTTTTTGGTCATCTTGTACATATAATTTATGTAACAATTTTTCGACCGATCAGTTTCATAAAATGTGTGAACTAAGTTATCTTTCCTAAGTTAAAGCTCATACGAAATTCCTAAGAGAGGTTATATATTCCAGATAAGCAACCTCTTAGTTTCTAAGATAATGGACAAACGAACTCTTAGGTATCGGCTTTTGCTGATAGGTATCTATTACTTTTGTGAATTTGCCAAATAACATTCCAAATGTCTTTAGAACTTTATATAGGTTCTGCATTAGGAAAACTAAATCCTTGTATAGGATAAAACAACATCAGCTCATTTTTCTTAAACTTTGAGTCATATTGTAAAGACACGCCTGAAAAAGCCTTTGTATGGCGATACACGTGTTGCGATTTTGTAAAACTGTTTAGTGAAAATCTCACAATAAAGCGTTTTTTGAATAATTTTTTTCATATTTGTAATGGTTGGTAATAGCCCCAAAACAAAGTGCTAGTAAGCATGGATATCTCTTATGAAAACGCCATTTATGGGATTGACAGAAAACTCAACATTGCTTATGCTGTGTTGATTTGGTGGACACCGGTTTCAACAACGCTTTTGATAAAATAAATCATAATATCCTCATTGGGAAGCTCGCTGTTATTGGTGTACATAGCAGTTTATTGCGGTGAATAGCATCTTATTGTTGTAACAGATCTTGGATTGTTTCAGTTTATGGATCTTTTGTTACCTCGGCTGTCCCCCAAGGTTTTCGCTTGGATCCATATTAATGAAATATATCACTATTTCAACCGTCCTGTATGACTCCATATCATACAGGGCGTGCTAAAATTACTATTATTTCCATTATGCATAAAAGCGGTCGAAAGTACATTTTTTCAAATGAAACCCCCTGTATATTACTCAATAAATTGAAAGATGATAAAAAATGTTTTAAGATGATATATCATGTACCTATACCTAAATCGTAAAGTTTTCTTAATAAAGTCACTTTTGGAAACATTAATTTTTCAAGAATTTGGTTTAATGTAGCAGTGGAATTATCAAACTTATTGGTTACTTTTATGAGTAACTTACAAATAGTTATCGATGGTGTTTCAAAACATCTTCCAGAATGAATGCAAATATCGATTATTCAAAGGAAGTTCCTATGAAATTATTTATTATGCATGAACAAAGTAATCAAATCATTCTCAGAACTTGCAGAAAATTCAGATGTATCCTGAATTAACACCAATGAACGAGAGGAAGTTTGTAAGGTTACAAAATAATTTCCTTCACTATGGCTCAAAGTTAAAAGTGCCTTCAACATTATCAAAACATGTTACTTTTAATAAGGACAATAATGTTAACGTTTTGGTATATTTTTATGCATATCCAGAAGCTTCCATTCGCAGTGCAGAAAAAGATTTGGGTGTATCACATTTTGAAAAATCACGAAATGCATCCGTATAAATTTACCAAAGTTCATATAACATAAA
The DNA here is from genome assembly GCA_015342045.1 of Leptinotarsa lineolata. Lineage (NCBI taxonomy): Eukaryota > Metazoa > Arthropoda > Insecta > Coleoptera > Chrysomelidae > Leptinotarsa > Leptinotarsa lineolata. The sequence continues at coordinate 336 of WOGR01008849.1, read as the reverse complement.
AACTTTCATAGTTTATGTACGCACGCATTTAAAAACAAAAAATTTCATAAATATGTTCCTTCCGTTTATATTATTAGAAGAACAACAAACGAATTGTTTTCCACTCCAAAATTCAATAAAAATATGTCATCGCTTTTTAACTTACACACTACCCAAAATTTGCAATATCCTTTCCTTGAAGATAAAACGTATAAAAAATCACAAAAATTTCTCGAATCAAAAAAAAGTATCTTTGATAATTACTCCGAATTAATTAAAATATTAGAACACCAATAGTTACACTACCACCAATTTATTTCCTTGCTCTCTGTACACAACCGAAATCATTTATTATTT
>WOGR01008848.1:0-11636 GCA_015342045.1 Leptinotarsa lineolata | reverse complement strand
GCAATTATTCAGAAAAATAGAGAAAATGAAGTGGAAGTGTGTGGCATCAAATTATTCGTAAGAAAATGATCTTTCACAAAAAGCTGACGAGCCACCCCTTTGAGTTTGAAAAAATCAAGTTAACTGGAAAAATTCACATTTGCGACTGTGAAATAATTCTTCAAACGACTGTGAAGTCATAAGCCTGACAGTCGTAATTTTCCCATGTTCCTTAATCAAGAATGAAGCGATTTACAGGATCCAAGGCATTCTAGATCAAAAAATAAAAATTGGTATAAAAACGATTTTATTTGTTAAATATTGACAAGTGAAGTATTTTTGAATTTAGAATGTCATTCTCCATCGAAATAAGTAAAAATATATAGAATGTCCCATTTAAAAATCGAAATTTGGTGTCATTTCCGGTCGAACCGGAAGTACGGCAAAGCAAGTAAATATGTCAAAAAATGTTAATTGAACTATTTGATAAGGTGAATGAAAACACTTTCTTCTTGTCTAATTTCCACTACGTTTATTTATTGTTACGACCGGTTTCGGGGTTTAGCCCATCAGATTACTTGAACTATAATACACAACCCCCAAATTTCGTTTTTCTTTCTCCGACAATAAAAAATTTATAGGGGTCAGCCCCTTAGAGAATCACCCAAAAATAAAGTAAAACATTATAAAAGAAGCTAAAAAGTTTGATAAAATCTATTTTTGAAGTTTGCAAGACTTTGAAAATGAATCTCGCAGTCATTTTGGATTATTTGAGTTTTCAGCTATGAATTGAGTAACATAGCTCAGATTACTGATAGCAGACCTTTTTTTCTAAAATCATATTGGAATTGTGAGACTTTGAGAGAAACTAAGCTATAAATTCATTTTATAAGGACAGTCTCGAAGAATTTTCAGGTGAACTAATACAATTTTTTTTATAGATGCAATATATTAAATTTGTCACGACGAGCCCTACAGATTCAAACGTATTACCTACTTCAACAGGAAATACAGTTTTGAGAATGCCCACTGCGACATCTGTTGGAAACATTCTCTTCTCTGAAGTCAAGGTACAGTTTTGTTTTTTCATATGTTCAGCTTCATTTTTATATAAAAAAAACTTGCTTTTAACAGACCACAACTGTCAATAAAATAGCTCCCAAGCCGATGACAGGAAAAGTAGCCATATCTCCTGCACCTCTATCAAATACACCTGTGGTGGTCGTTCCTTCGAACATTTCGCCTCTTCCGCAGACCAACAAAGCAGCGGTTCCTTCCAACTCCGCAAAGAGCACGCCTACAGGGAAAACTACCTCCACTGGCAGCGACAGTTCTTCTCCGGTCGCTGCTAAAGACGAAGTCGATTCTGATGGCATGAGACCGAGGAAGCCTTGCAACTGCAACAAATCCCAGTGCCTCAAGTTGTATTGCGACTGTTTCGCAAACGGGGAGTTTTGTTACATGTGCAAGTGCTTGAACTGTTTCAACAACTTGGAGAACGAGGAGCATCGTAGCCGGGCGATCAAAGCTTGCTTGGAGCGGAATCCGCATGCTTTCAGACCGAAGATCGGCAAGGCGAAGGATGTGCCCGGAGATCAGCCCGTCAGGAAGCATACGAAGGGGTGCAACTGCAAAAGATCGGGTTGCTTGAAGAATTATTGTGAATGTTACGAGGTAGGAAAACTTCTAATTTTTCTGAGTTCATGTCTATACTCTGTCCATCTAATTAACAAAGTGCTCAAAACTTTATCTCCCAGACAAGGCTGCTTGTACAGAGTCGCACTAAAGAACGGCCGAAATTTATTTTTTTTAAATAGTATGCGGCTGGGTATAGGAATTTTTTTTAGGTGAAGTGCAGGGACACAAATTAGCAGTTTCTTCAGCCGTAAATTGTTGTTATTTACATCAACGATTATTGCAACTATATGAAGCCATGTCACAGTGTACTATCTGCTGACGATACATCCTTGATATACTCTTCTATGAATTATTCAGCTCGTGTTGATAAATCTATAGAAATACAAGAAAAAGCGGAACACTGGCTCCAGTGTCAACAAACTCATGATGAATAAGGAAAAATCACAAAACATGATTGTTTCTATGACTCTGCCATTACCTGAATTCCAGTGTGTCAAATTATTGGGTTTTACTCTGGACAATACTCAATTGGTCAGGCCATATTTTTACTTCGACAGCTGAAACCAATAACAAATTTCACTACGTTGAAAATAGTATTTTGCAAACTCATACAGTCTCACATTTCTTATGGAATTCTATTTTAGGGAAATTCTAGTGATGCCCAATGCATATTTATATTACAGAAAAAAGCTCTGAGAATTCTTGCTGGAATCGGTTTTAGGTATTCTTGCCGTGAATCATTCATCACTCATGAAATTACGTCGATACCTTTTTTGTATGTTTACTCAAGGCTATTAGATATTCACAAAAGGGCTCCCTTTTTTCCCAAGCAATCAGGTTTACACAATCATGATACACGTAACAGCTATTTCATTAGGCTTCAACATTTCAAACTGATGAAATCACAAAAAAACTCCTATGATTTCAGATTGTATAATGCACCACCTGCCAATATTAAAAATATGAATATGTTTTGTTTCAATCGAGTTATAAAAAATATGTAAAATAAAATGTTTTTATTTCCCTACAGAATATTTAGAACATGCGCATAGACACACTTTTGACGCATGGAATATGCTCGCAGAACCCCCACACTTAATTTGAATATATGTTGTAATGTACCTTGTAAACTTGTTACAAATATTACTGGCTATTTTATTTTATAGAAAACTTTGTACCGTGCACCTATCTGTTTTGCTGACTTATCATAAATGTATTTTATACATAACATTATCCAGTAAATATATCTATCTATCAGTACTTTACATTTAAAAAAAAATTCACTTTAAAATACCGTATATTCACACACCACAGGCGTTAAAACGTATCTCACCACTCTGACCCTCGCGATATACCTGAATGAATTCCGCCATCCGATTGCAATTAAATCTGATTGGCCAGCGTAAGTAGGCTTGTTTATTTTACCCAATAGATACAAATGTGCGTGGTGATCATGCTTCGATCACGCATCTATCATTGGGTTACTTTGTTTGTTGGATGGACAGAGTTTAGTTATGCGGTTTGCTCTTCGAAATACTTTTATTATTTATTTTTTCTATTCAAAGTCAAAATATTGTCTTGTGTCTGAAAATGTAAGAGTCTTACTGACAAAGCATAAACGTCTTCATATAAAAATGAGTTTTTTATAGGCCTTTATTGGGTGTTTTCACCTTCCAAACACAAAAAAAACTGCGTTTCGTCCTACAAGGACATTTTCAAACAAAACGAGTATATTGTATTCATGTAGGACGAAACTGCAGTAACATTAGTTACAAATACAAATGGTATAAAAACATAGAAAGTTTTATTTCTCATTTTTCAAGATGATCTACCACATAGTAACGACTACTTCCATCAATTTACTGAAAATTGTAATGGAAAACTTTGTACAAGTGTAGAAATTAAAATTTTTTTTCAGATTGTTGAAGGTGAAAATACTCAAAAAACGTCTATTAAAAACAGTCAAAGGCATTTGACAAGTCACAAAATACTGCTGCACTTACGTAGTGAATTCCAAACTATAGCCTATTCAGGATTTTAATGTTTTCTATAAACTTAATTATTCTTACTCTGGCTAGTTTTTCAATTATCTTACTAAGAGTAGGTATAAATAAATTTGATCTATAATCACTCGTTCATTTACAGCACCTTCTTTATGGAGGAATAAGTCTTCTGTCAAGCTTCAGTAAGATTTATGAGTTGAATATAAAAATTCAACTGCTTTCATTCTCAACTGTGAATGAGCTTCTATGTTTAAGTCAGCACAGACTCACAAATGGCAGCAGTACTGCTGCCATTGTGCTTATAAAATTTTCACGAAAATATAATAACGGCCCTGGATGGAACAATCCAGATTTGTGGGTTATTTATTGACTTTTCTCGTGACCTCTTAATTACTAAGCTTGAACAGTGTGGTATAAGTGGTATAACCTTGAATCAAATGAAATCATACTTGAGTAATCGATTACAGAGTGTATCATTAACAACATTCAGAGCCACCATCTGACAGTTAAACAGAAGGTTCCCCAAGGCTCCATTCGTGGACCCTTGTTATTTTTAATATATGCTAACCTCCTTCTTGACACGTCTGAGGTCCAAGTAATATAAAATATGCTGATGACACAAACCTACTTATAATGTGTGAAGATACTATCGAACTCATGATAACATCGGAAATGGTATATAATAAAGTAATAGAGTGATTCGAAAAGAATCTTCTGACAGTAAATGTATCTAAAACCTCTCTGATGAAATTTACAGGGAGGAACAGTGGAACAGTTCCAAATTTTTAAGGACAACGACATGAAAGAATGCTAGCAAAACAGATAAGTTGCTAGGATTAATGATTGAATATAAACTGTATTGTTATGCGCTAAAATTTTCAAGTCATTGTAATGGAAACATCTTGTTAATCCTTTATAACGCAAACATCAACTGCCATCTGCGATATGGTATTCTCAATTGAAGTACACCTCACGGGTGTTTTCGTTCTGCTAAAATTTGCTGTAATAATTTTCGCAGGATTGGAATGGGGCAGTCATGTAGAGAGGCCTTCACGCTACTAAAGATTTTAACTGTGACAGGCGTGTATCTCTGAACTTTGTATATATGTATACAAACTTTTTTTCAACAGAACAGATCAGTACGTCACCAGATCCAGTAATCTTCTTGTGCCCAATTTGCATAGAACTAATCTATACCAAGTCATTCATATTTGGGATGCAAAGTTTTGAACCACCTCTATCCAAATATTATATTTATTATATTTTAATATTTCTAAGTCCAGACTTAAGGCATTACTCATTGATAAAAATTATAAATTATTACAATAATGAATTTACCTTTAAGAGGGTGTTCATTTTAACTCGTTTGACAATCAATTTTTATATTAGTGCTGCTGGCATTTATCATTTGTACTATGATACTTTTAAAGGTCTTGAAATGTGTATCTGCTTTCATTTAGTTTCAGTTGTTTATAAGAATTTTCATAATTTTATATTTATATATTTTTAACTTAAAATTCATATATTCTAGAAATTCTTTTTTATGCTGATATTTTTTTATATAGTTTATGACGTTTTTTATCAGTTATACTTATGTTTTTTAACTGAAACATAAAGATTTATTATTATTATTATTATAGTGGTTTTCAGAAAGTTGAGAAATGTTTCTGTTGCAAAAAAAGTTTTTCATCATTTTCACTGATAATTCTAAAACTAAAACAGATATATTCTCCACAATTCTAACTGAGATACTATCAAAGCCACATAAAATTGAAATACGAGGGGGCTACAAAATGTTTCTTTTACCATGAGTAATTGGTTAAAGTGTAAGAAAGATGAATTCGATGATAAAAATTCATTCAGGTGCGATGTCTGCAAAAGACTTCTTCATCTTACATGTGCTAATGCGACTACAGAGGTGATACGCCTGCAACTTGCTGGTGGCAGAAAGCTCAAGTTTTTTTGGGATGATTGCGAAAATGGTTTATTACAAATACTGTACTGAAAGCGATGATGAAAGAATTTCAATCTGAAGTTAAACAGCTAAAGATTGCATATAAGTCCTTGATAACAGACAAAGACAATCGTATAAAGGAACTGAAATCGGAGGTTGAGTCACTAAAATATCAAGCACCATTAAATATCCCATTTGAAAATATGTTTGAAGAATTGAATGAGCGACAATTGAGGTCCAAACAACATCATGATCTACAATGTTAAAGAGTCATCATCCAGTGAAATAAGTGAAAGAATTGAAGAAGATAAGAAGGAGATCAGGAAAGTAATGGAATCTATGGAAATGAGTGGGACTATTAGCCAAGTTGAGAAAGTGATTCGATTAGGTCGTTCAGTTGGTCCAAAATATAGACCTATCAAAGTGATACTCTCTAATAGCCAAATAGTAAAGCAAATATTAAAATCCAAAAAAAAATTGATGAATACACCTATCAAAATTAGCGATGATCAGACAAAAACACAACAGGAGTTGTTCAAAAAGGTGAAGGAAGAGTTATCCCGAAGAAAGGCGAATAGCGAAGAGAATTTGTTCATCAGGTGTAGAAGAGATATTCCGACAATAGGGGAGATAGAAAAGAAAACTAGGAAACACCTCATTACAAGTTTATTGCCAGAATGTTATAGGTATTCGTACAAAAATACATGAACTAGTAAAATCAGTCTTATGTTCTAGTTATGATATCATAATCCTAGTTGAAAGCTGGCTTTCGCAAGATATTTTAGACTCTGGGTTGATCTTTAATTCGTATAAAGTCTTCAGGTGTGATCGCAGTTGTGAATGAATCAAGCTCTAAAACCAGGGGAGGTGGGGTACTGATTTTAATGAAAAACTCGATAAAGGCAATTAAGGTGATGTTATCAATAAATTCAGTCGAGCAGCTGTTTTTGCTCTGCTCAAGAGGAAAGGAATACTTCATAGTAGGAGGCGTTTATATCCCACCCCAAGCAGAGTAGGCAATTTATTCAAATCACTGTCAGGCGGTGATCCAGAAATACAAATATTTGAAGTCCTTCATCTTTGGTGATTTTAACTTACCCGATGCTGATTGGGCTAATGAAGATACTGGAGTTTTAGTTAATTGCCCTCTAGGGTCTAAAGCGTTGATCTTAGCTCAATATCATGGTTTCTTAAATTGTTATCAAAGAAATCTAATTTCAAACGCAAGAATCATATTTTTAGACTTAATCTTCACAAATGTACACAACTAAGAAATTGTCACACCTACAGACATTTTTTTTTCAAATAGCATGCACTATATAAATTATACATTTAATATATTTAATATATCAGCTACGATGATATTCAGAAAATCTCAAAAATTTCCCCCAAACTTAGTTCAGGTCCCGACGGAATTTCAAATATTTTTCTAAAAAATTGTGTATACTCCATTACTCGTCCTCTGTACCTTCTTTTCAAGAATTCTCAATCAGGTGACAGGGAAAATATACAAAATTATCGAAGTGTTTGCAGCCAGTCATCTATTCCAAAATAACTTGACAGTTTAATTTCAGATCAACTCAACTTTTCATGCAGGGAAAGATTGATCAATAGCCGACATGGCTTTTCTCGAAATAAGTCGACTGTTTACAATTTTCTCATCTACGAGCAAAAAATATTGAATGTCTTGGAGGGTACATGTCAGATGGATGCCATATAAACTGACTTTTCCAAGGCATTTGACAGAGTAAATTACAATATACTTTTGAAGAAGATAGGAAATTTTGGTTTTACAGAACATTTGGAAAATTGGTTTGGTAGTTTTTTGGCTGGTCGATCACAACAGGGTAAAATTGGGGGATGCAAATCGAGTGATATATTAGTAATATCTGGAATGCCTCAAGGGTCATATCGTTCACCCCGTTATTCAATATTTTTGTGAATGATATAGGATGCTGTTTTGAAAACAGTGAATTTCTAATGTTTGCGGATGACCTGAAGCTTTTCAAAGTGATTAAGTCATATAGTGACCAAATTCTCCTTCGAGATGATCTTGATAGAGTTTATGAATGGTGTGTTATAAATAACCTGTTTCTTAATGTAAATAAATGCCATTTTATTACCTTCTGAAGAGATGGTATGAAATTCAATACATCATACAACCATAAATGATCAGCACTTAGAATACACATCGTCTATAAAAGATTTGGGGGTAATTTTTTATAGCAACTTAGATTTGTAAACCATATTAACCAAATGAGTGTGAAATCATCCAAAACGCTAAGTATTATATTACGTCATTGTTCAGGTTTTTCCATTGAAACATTAAAAAGGATTTATTTAGATCTAATGGTGTCTAAGTTAGAATATGCATGTATCATTTGGTCTCCATTTCACAATGTGCACCGTATCTCTAGAAGGAGTGCAAAATAAATGTTTGTGATTTTGTTCTTTCAAGTTGGGTAGGTATTCAAATTTAGTACCATGACTATTCGATTATATTACAAGAAATGGGGCTGAAACTATTGCAAACCAGAAGAATTCACGCAGTTCTATGCTATGCTTTCAAGCTGCTCAATGGACTGATGACTTGTCCCGAATTACTTTAATCTGTCAGCATTCAAGGTCTGAACAGAAATCTTAGACACAGTTATTTCTTTAATATACCCTTCCATCATACAAATTATGGCAAACATACACCCTTGGAAAGAACCCTAAAGTTAGTGGATGACAAAAACATCAGTATTTTTAGGTGTCTCTTATGGCCATTTCAAACAATCATTGAATAATTTAAGTTTGTAATTGTTTATAGAAGGTAGTATCACATTTTAATTTTATATCCTTAAGTATCTCATGATGTATATACTATTTTATATTATACGTTTTTAGATTGTTACTCATTTTCTGTGAAATTTTTACTTTGTAATAATGGGGTTCATCCTCGTCCCGTATAAATAAATGAATAAAATATTTTTTGGAATGATTTTAAATGATATTCAAAAAGAACAATTTACAGTTAACACAATTTCTAAACACCCTATATGATTAGAAAGACAATTGAAACACATTCAATATTATAAAATTGTCACTGTCAATATTTCATTAAATGACAAAGAAAAGTTATGCAAAACTCTGATTTTCAGGCTAAAATCGCGTGTTCCAATAACTGTAAGTGTGTAGGATGTAGGAACATTGAAGATTCTATCGAAAAGAAAAATATGAGACACATGACGACTGAAAAAGCTACAAATACTCCTGCCCTACCTGACGGCGAAGCAGGATCCAACAAAGATTACAGTCATATTCGTCACAGACGTACATCTGGGGCTAGGTAAGTTTGGGTATTCGGTGATTTACATTTTCATTTCGATGTATCATTTATTTATAAAAATTGTTCTTGACGATTGCGGGATATTATCAAAGATTCTGAACTGAGTCCGTTTGTTTTATATTCAAAAAATAAAATTCATTTGTTGTCACTTGAACAATATCAAAACAATAATAGTTTTTATTATGTCAGTATCTAGTAGGACTAACGGTAGTTCAAGCAGACTGAATCAGCCAATCAGAGCGCACCAGTCACGTGACGCTTTCCTCAACTTCACACCAGCCAATTTTTCCAGCTCGCCACACCTTTGTGACGTTTTCAGCACATGTCATTATTTTAAATAAAAAAAATATTGGAGAATTGAACTCAGGTCGTCAACATGGTAGGCTTTGTCCTTAGCCTCGACAGCAACGTGAGATATTGGAAGTAATTGTGAATTATTGTTGATAGTGGTGCGGTTTGTCTGATATCATTGGTTTGCATCTCGAGATAGGACCTCGAATGGGGACGTCGATTTGAATATTGAATTGATCTTCGAATTTGTTCTCGTCCCGATGAGAAGATACATAAACACATTAGAAAGAGCTGCAATTATGATTAAAAAAAAGAATTGTTACGGCGTTCAGTTAAATAATAAAACATATTTCCTGTAGTTATTTGTGTTAGAAGTTGGCGTTTATTCGGTATTGAGAGATATCAGGTGGAGATCCGTTTCAAAGATAATGTGTGCCAAGCTCGGTGTTGTCGCAGTTGTAAAATAAAACATAGGAAATGGGGTGTTGCCAATTTTAAAATTAAGTAGAATTTCCGGTACTTCTACTGCATCCACTTCGAAATCTTAAAATTTGTAAGCTATCATGATTTAAGTAATTTTTTCATCTGGAAATATTGTATATAGTCATAAATATGACAACCAAACAACAAATTGATTATTATTTTTGTTTCATTTACTGAATAGGCCTCCGATGATGCCTACTGGCCATATTTGGATTTTTACTTCATTCAACAATTCCTGAGCTGCATCATGCCCAAAACTTCCAAAAAAATTGCATGGCATGAGCCGACTGATATGCCGAGATCCTCAGCAACTTCTCTAATAGTGATTCGACGATTCTCCATAACAATTTTCTTCACTTTCTCTACATTTTTATCGGTTGTTGATGTGCTGGAGGGTCCAGCGTCGTCATTTATATCTTTTCGACCTTCTGTAAAAAGCTTGTGCTATTTGTAAACATTTTTCTGACCCAGAGTACAATCACCGTATGAGCACTTCATTCCATTTTCAACACAAAATTCGATGCAAATTCTTTGATCCATTTTTTTCGATAGCAGAAAATCGCCGTGTTCGGCGAACACACAAAACACTTCTAATTTTCATGCCTCTAACCAACAAACTAAACAGCTGAAACTGTGAACATATGTTCGAGGCGAGTGCACCAACATAAAAAAATCACTAAACGAATGTAGGTAGCTCGCGAAATTTGAGCATTCACCTTATTTTTTTAACAGACCTCATATACGTATTTAAGGTCTGTACAAAAATCCAGCTTGTTAAGAACTAATACAAACTGGAATACTTATTTTGTTTGGGTTGTTGTTTTGGTTGGATTTATTTGGTCGAGTTTGAATAGGTGTGACACATTACGCCCTGACGGGTGTCCTGTGTACTTCAGACCTAGATGTCGGTTGAAATATGTCAGATGTTAGTCCAATATACTTCAACATTTCAGCAAACCAGTCTCAGATTTGTAATGAATGACACTCTATTTTCAGGAAACAGACCATCAATTTCATCACCGACGATGTGATCGAAGCTACGTGTCAGTGTCTGTTAACGATATCAGACAACGCTGAAGAAAACATGCAAGACGAGGAAATGACCAAACGGTTGATAATCGAAGAGTTCGGCCGATGCCTCACAGAAATCATTGATTGTTCCTCGAATCGTGTTTTGAGCTAATTTTGAACTGTCGATCTACCTCTGGTAGATTGTACCGGACCCACCAAAAGACTTACGACTTGCTGTACAGAATTTTAAACTCTCCTTGAGAAACAAATTGGTTGAGGCTTTCGCGGACGAGGCTTTCAGTGGCGCGAGTGGCTAGCTTCTCCAGAGGATGTATGAACCTCTGAAGAAGCTAGCCACTCGCGCCAGCGAAACTTCAGGAAGAAATTCCAAAAATCCACGGCCTTCAAACCCGAAAAATAGTGACACTCTCCTTGAGAGATCGGTCAATAGATGAAGTAATCCAGGGTATCGTTTAACTTTGCTCTCTGGTGAATAAATCTAAGTGTTGCCACGTGATATTTGTCTATGTGTTCCAGGTTATGTATTTGTAAATGATAAGGGAAAATATTTTATAAGAATTGTTTGTTATCACGTGTATGTATTTTAAAACTGGAAAAAATGTAATATATGAAGACTCTGATCATTTTGTTGTTTATTGAAAGTTCATTATTTCTTCCTTCATGAATATAGCAATTTCTTCGAGAGAAAGCCAGCTCATTTTTCTGAATTACTGGATTAGAACCGTGAGTACATCTCCGAATTGGTCTGGAATTGTTCGTTTTTACAATCTGACAAAACGCCTTTGTTTATTTATAATGACTAAGACTAGTCTTAGTCATCTGATTGTGCCTGTTTGGTTAGCAAAACGCCCGTCGAGAGACAATAATTTCGTTCTGGTGAGGTAAAAGGGTTTCAATAGATTCATTTCACGCCAGATTCCACTAT
>WOGR01008847.1:0-11574 GCA_015342045.1 Leptinotarsa lineolata | reverse complement strand
ATATATATAGACGACAAATACCCAGAAAAAATGATAAACTTTTTCAAGAGTTGCACGTCTATCATGGTTTGTGGGTCTGCAAATGGTATTTTATTTCCACCTTATGTCATATATAAGAGCACACATTTATATGACACTTGGAAAAAGAGAGAACCGTGTGGCTCACCCTGTTGCGATGAACCTTGTTGCTCAAGAGGAACTAGATACAACCGAACAGCAAGTGGCTGGATTGACAGCTCAACATTCCGAGATTGGTTCATGACAAGTTTTTTGCCACGCGCGAAAAGACTAAATATACGTAAAGTGTTAATTGGAGACAATTTGTCCTCTCATATCGATGAAGATGTTTTACGACTATGTGAAGAAACGATATCAACTTTGTTTGCTTGGTACCACACATTTGCTTCAACCTTTGGACGTACATTTTTTCGTCCAATGAAAGAGGCATGGCGAAGTGAATTATCGAAATGGAAAGTTGAAAACTTAAAGCTGACCACGGTTCCAAAAGATACATTTCCGAATCTACTCAACAAGACACTAATGTGAATGGACGAAATAAGACAAAAAAAAAATTGAAAACACTGTTGTGGTACCCCCGTTGAATAATGAAAACGGTGCCATCAAATGAAATCTTATAAGCGCATTTAATACAACAGAAATATTGCCGTTTAGTTTTGATCAAGTGTACAAGCGCTTACCATCTGATAATAGCAACGTTGAGGCTGAAACTGAGAGCGTTCTGACCGAATTATTAAGAACTCAAAGATTTGGAGACTCCTTCTATACTATAAAATGAAACAAAAGACTAAATGTTGCTCCTGGAAAGAGCATTTCTACAGTGGATTTAATAGATGACCCGTCGCCAAGTCTAGAAAAAAAGCGGAAGGTAAAGAAAACCAGACAACTGACCCACCAGTTGAAGAAAACATATTTGATGACAATGAGACTGTAAATGAAACGTTTTAAGAAGAGAAAAACAAGAAAGAATATGAAGAGAAAGAAGATAATAAATTGAGCGAAGGTCGCTATGTATTGGTAACATTTAGTTCTCAGCGAGGAAAAAACATATCGTTACGTATGTTACATTAACGAAACAACTCCGCTAGAAGTTACCGGCTTGAAATCATGCCAAAATAAAAAAACCTTCGGATAAATCGAAGACATTTCTAAAATTGAAAACTTTGCTATAGTTACATACCTGCCTATGTCGACCTTTCAAGAAGGGACTGAATTGGTCATTACTCATGTAATCAATGTGAATGAGGCTTGAGAGTTTGAGTTTTTTTGTTTCAAAATGGTAATTTCAGATAAAATTATAGCTTGAACATCATTTTTATCTATATCAAAGTTACCCCGAGTTTATTAAAAAAACTTTCCGACAGAATTCATTTTTTTTAATTTTATGTTCTTTTTGGGGTTACTTTCAAATGACATGAAAATAAGCATGGTGATCAAAGTAACTCCGATCAATGTATAAATTTGATCATGTGGTTTGATTTTTTTTCTCAAAGACTAAATAAATTAAGAGTCAATTATCGGGTAGAAGACAAAAAACCGACGTTATGGTTTATCGTGTTTTTCTGCCAATCCATACAAAAGATACTGAGTTCTCAAAAATAAAAATTGATCAAAATAACCCCATTTTACAGTATATCTAGGTTTTTCCGACACCTACACGTTGCAGGATGCTTCCGTCTAGGAACTGGTGTAAAATAAATGAAGATTTGGAAGAGAAATGTTTTGAGGAAAACGCACGAAAAACTAATCGATCCACATCATTGATAGTTTACGCCTATACTGCACTGAGTCCTACATAATGTGACTTTCGATGAGCTGATCTCCTTTTTTGTGGATAATAATTGTCTATCCTTGGGTTGATATCGTTTATATTTTTAGGAGCTTTTTACCGTGTATATTTGACTCAATTAGTTGTTCCAGAAGAGTCTGCATCAGACTCATCTTTATTTCATATTATTACATCAAAATACATGCTGGTTGAAATATACAGCACGAGTGTTATCCATAAATAACTATTTCGTATGTTTCGAGAATCAACAAACTTCATTTATTATTGAAGTTCAAAAACTTTAGATTTTCTGTTTTGGCAACCCTGTATCCCCAAGATCTGAACAAAAGAAAATAAATGAGTAGGGTGGTGCATACCATTGACTTATGGCAGTCAATAATTCGATAAATTACAGAAACATTTCAAGTTTATATCTCGTGATAGGCACTGCCTACTCATTTATAATACGTCTCAGACTCAGATGGTTATATTATAATGAGAAGAAGGATAAATAATAATGATAAACGTTCTCGTATTGTTTTTAATGAGTTCGAGATTTTATGATTCACAGTACAATAAAAAACTGAAAGAATAAAGATATAATTGAGATTCACGGTGTAATGTATGTTCAACACTTCATTGTTTTCGGTTAACGGTAAATTTCGTGTATACTGGTATATAAAAATATTACTTAATACGCTTATGAAGCTATATAATTTTTTTATTACTTATCATTTCTCGATATATTCTTCATCAAATTCAAAATAAAAAAGCGTTTCAGAAAGAGTTTGATGCACTTTGGAAAAAATTGATAACCTATTTCAGTGATGTTAAATAGACTTAAATGTCCAAAAATATTAGCGATAATTCCGTGATTTCAAAATGACGTCAATAAATATGTATTTTGATGATTTCATGATACAAAAAAAATTTCTATTTTTATCAACCAAGTGAACTGGAAAAAGAATCCGTTTACTTTTTTGATTATAACTCAAAAAATTGAAAGTGGAGACCTAGATTCATGAAATTGACGTTATATTTGATAAAGATACAATTCCGGGAGTTGCGATTTTTACCATTTCTAATGGTATAAAATTTGCATGCATTTTGTGTCTGGTGCATGATCTACACATCTATGTTTAGAGTTACTTCTTCTAAAATTGATTACCTTACCTTTCATTAGAAGATTCCTATATTTTTTCGTTTCAAGATGGAGTAGTAGAAAGCCAAATACTTTTTTCCCAGAAATTAATTATTCCTAAAAATATAACACTTTCAATTCAAACAACATTCCTCTTGGCTGGGATTTAATCAAATAAGTGTATGAATGTCATTACGATGTCATCGATGACATAAGTACATCAAACTCATTCCGTGACATAAAAATCGTAATTTATGAATGAATTGTATGTTTTGTCTTATAATTTTATTCAGATTGGTACTTAAAAGCCGTAAGGCAAGTGTCTTACGGCGAAACATCGGTGTCTACCAGTGAGGATGGCTGAGTTCCATGTAAGTGAAATTTTTACCTTCCATTTAGTATATTGTGTAGAAATCTTGTGAATGATATCTGATTCAATTCTATAACGAATGTTTGGAATACAAACATACAACAATTCAGGGTTCATATAAAAGTATTTGTTTCGAAAGAATTTTTTCTTTCGTGTAATTCAATGTTTATATGAAAGTATCTGTTTCAGAAGGGCTTTTTCTTCCATTATGTGTCTGAAAGTTACTTCTTTGCATGATCTACACATCTATGTTGAGAGTTACTTCTTTTAAAGATGATTGCTTCCTTCCTTTCTTTGGGATATTCCCACATTTTTTGTATCAAGATGGAGTAGTAGAAAGCCAAAAACTTTCCTTTATTTAAAATGTAATGGAAGTTTGTCATTCAATTATTTTTCAATTTAAGTTATTGAATAGATAGATATCAAATTATTGAAAAGAGTCATTGAATATAAAAGTTGATAAGGAATGGAAAACAGTAACAATCATATGGCGTGTTTTACCGGGACTACCGGCTGACCTTAAATGATGCTCTAACCGTGAGGTCTCCGCCCTCTATCTCGAGAACGATTCAATGTATAAAAAATTTTGAAACGGAAGTTGTAGGGAATTCAATTCCCTACAATATTAAAACGAATGTAAACAGGGAAAAACCTATAGGAAACGAGATATGTGCAAAAATGTGCAAAAAATCGATTTTTGTGACATTTTACCTTAGATTTAAATAGTCTTGTACACCCTACCATATGTAGGTTTTGAGACAACCTTTAGAATGTCAAAGAACAAGTTTATAAACGTTTATAGCTGGGTATCAGAAATTCCAAGATAATCACCTAATTTTAACTAAGGTGACTATACAATCTATCCAGATATCGTTTATATTTTCAGCAGCTTTCACGAATTACAACTTGTGAACTGAACTGTTGAGGTTAGTTTTCACTTCACCCAGAATATTGAAGTGAAATGGTTCAAGTCATGCGCCAAAGATATTGTATCCTGCCAAGAGCTCTTTTGACCACTCTCAACTGGTTATAGTGGATACTTCTTTAAGCTTCCGCGGTATCTGAGTTTATGAAAAAAGTATAACCGCAGCTTTCATTACTGCCTCCTTCGGTGGAAATGTTGATACTTTTAAATCAAAGAATATTTCGACGGGATCATGTAATATGTAGATTAGGCCGTAATGTTATGTAATTCGTGATAAATATCCGGTATCCGTAGTATCCTTTGTGCTGGGGAATGTTCGAGTGGCAATCATTTATCTGGAAACAATAGCGGGTGAATATTTCATTAGATGAGAAGGTGCACGGCGTAAATATACGCCCGCACTTACTCCCGTATATTTCTAAACCTCCAAAGCTTGAATACCATCAATGTATCTGCTGAAATATCGGCATATTAGAATGCCTTTATCGTTTTTCCTTTACCTATTCAACGTAAGATTTATACTGTTATCTGCTCCGGAGGCATATAGCTTTTAATGAGAATGTACGAGACCGTTTCATATGTAAATTGGAGCAAAATCGGTTTGCCATATCTGACTGAATAAATACAGCAATCGTATAAAAGTTATTTGAAATATTGGAATAGGATCAGACGCGATATACGCGAAAAGTGAAATTCGAACAATGCAGTCTCTGATCAGCATGTTTTCACTGAGGTAATATTTTCTGGACTTGAAGTAGATGGATCTTAATAATAATAATAATAACTTTATTCACAAGATTAAGAGTACATTTTTTCAAGGAAACAAGTTGAATAAAGTGCCTAGGAGACAAGTGCTACTGCACTTGTTCCGCAAACAATTAATAAATATAATATAGTGAAAATAATACAAAAAATAAAACAATGAAAGACAATAATATTGCATCACGGAAAATTGAAATGATTCAAAATATAATAAAATAGTGAAAATGATATAATAATTTTTTTTTGGATAAAATAGTTAAGATTAACAGTATAGATGATGGTATGATGATATTATATTGAAGGATAAGTAACACCATCAAATATTTAAGATGAATAGATGAAAACCAAGATGAGTAAATATTTGTGTATGACCTTTTTTATAAACTTTAATCTAGAAGATTTATTACGAAGTTTCTATCAGTTTCTATTATGTATTTTTTCAATTCATTTTTGAACAATGACTTATGAAATATATTTCTTATTGCGTTCCGTGTTATATTATGAAATTTTGCAGTAGTAAAAGACTATATGCTCTTTGTGATATTGATTAATTCACGAAAACTAGGTAAGTGAGTTTTTCACGATGTCGAGTGCTATACTTGTGATTTCGGACTAGTGCTTAATTTTACAGAAAGGATATTTTACATTTGTACAAAAATTTATTCAGTAAAATTTTCATTTTGTCAATTTTTGTCTGTAGTAACAACAGATTTGTCATCGGCATATTTATGGGACAGACAGAGCCCAGCACAGATTCTTACCGAACATCATTCGCTATATGCTCTAAATTAGACGTTCTGTTGTCTCCTAGATCGACATAGTTCTCTCGATTTTGTAAATATGATATGAGAAGAGGGCGAGTATAGCTCTAACCACATATTCAGTCATTTTATGAAGTAGTGAGTGGTGAGAGACACTGTTGAATGACTTGCTCAAGTCACACTGCGTTAAAACGCTATGGAGACGATTCTCAAAGCCATCGACAATGTTTCTCAACACACGAACAACTGCGAAACCATAGTGATCAGGATTTAAAAGTTTGTTTTTTTCGAAATAGAAATATAACCTGTTTTTGATAATCATTTCGAAAAGTTTATCAAAGATAGGGACAATAGACATCGGTGAGTGGATCTACAATTGAATCACAAGTTGGTTTCAATTATTTCACTATTGAGATGATAGATATCAACATAATTAGAGTTAGGTAACTGGGGATTTTTTCAAAATATATTTTAAATTTCTACTTTTTGGAAATTTCGTGAATAAGTGCTTCATTTCATTTCATTTGAATATTTTCATACATACCCTATATATACGTTCATATGTTATTTCAGTGGGTATTGTCAGGGTAAAAAAATATCTGATATAGTATATTTTGATTGATTGATCGACACGCATGACAAGATATTTTGTTTTATCGCCAACAGTTGGTGAATTCATCGAAATCATAGAATCAGTTAGCTAGTAGAATATTTTGGAAATCAATATAACCGATTCTGTAGGTTCAGCAGAATTCATTTGCACAGGTAATTTCTCGACGTATGATGATACATAGCAGTATTTTTACAATATATTCCTGCTGAAATGATAACTCCCTTCAATTTGAAAGTGCTTTGGCTAGACTATCTAAGTAATCTGAATTGAAGAATACCAGGCGATTCGTTTATTGACAAAAACACGATGTGAATTTATATGATTTCAAAGACTTTATCTCAGAGACAAAATCACAAAGAATCGTTCCTTCAGTCTTAAACATATGTACATAATATGATCAAAATCTAGCTCATATTAGCATTCGTGTTGAGTAAATTTGTTGTATTATTGATGGATATCGATATGGTGTTCATTTCCAGGTTCGTTCTTTCATGACTCTGGAAACTGTTTGAATCAGATTCATCATGAGATGACTCTGAGATCATTCGTTGCTTTCGTTCTGATACCATTCGGTGTCTTTGTATTTTTTTTTCATGAATGATCTCCATGCTTTTCAACATTTAGGAAGGCATGTCATTCGTTTATAGCAGTATCAGTAGAATTCCAAAACGCCAACATCACATCTGTCTTGGTAGCTATTCTACACATCACTGAGTTGTCTATTCATAATGTAGAATAAAATCCAAACATTCAGATGTCTCGTACACCTAAGGAGTTATAATTGCTTTTTTGTCAAGATGAAGGATTGCATTGAAATCTCTGGGTTTTCAGAAATCAGCATTTTAATTTTGGTTGACAAATATCATTGAAAATAAATGATTGTTCACAATTACTTGGGAGCTGTCTGACGTGTCCATTTATTCCAAGTCTCCAGAAAACACTGCAGCCTCTTGGGTTTATTGCGTTTATTCTTCCATCTTTTCATGACAACAATTCCATCCGTCTCGTTTCCTGTACTAGTTTGTACAGCCTCTAAACGGACAGTGTCCGATCAGTAGCCCTGTAATTATTCTGAGCCGATTCCAACTGTGTTGAAGTAGTTCTTCGGTTCTTTTGTCAGACGGTTCCCCAATGAAAGTTTTACCGTGTTTCTTGCCTTTGTCCAGTACTCCGTATGCTTCTTATTGGTCCATGTCCTCATCTGGTTCGGTACCAATTATTTTGGTACCCCCAGATTTGGTACCCCCAGAGTTTATCAGTTTGCGCCTTTTCGCTCCGGATAGTCTTTTATTCTGCAGTTCGACTCGCGAATCCTGCAGATTCAAACGGCGAGTGACGTCAGTCACTCGCCGTTTGAATCTGACTTTCTTGGTCAGTTTGCATCTCCAGAATAGTCTTATTTTGCGAGGAGTCGCTCGAAGAGTTCTCCTCTGGAAGCAAAAGATTGTCCACATCCATGGTGCCCCCTGCATGGATGCAAGGCTAAATTCTCTGAGAGGTCACCTGGTATCCCAGAGGCTACGTTAGTGAAACCTGAGAAGGCTCAGGTACCATTCATTCTTTGGCACGGGTCGCATAACACCTTGGATTGAGTCTGGGTCCTACTTAGTCTGACTGCTCTATTACAACTTATTGGGCAGCTAAGCTGCCGCCGACATAGCCCGTAACTTCATCACAGTACGCAAGCCCTCTTACCACGACAAGCTGAAGACTCTCCGAGAGGGAAAAATAAATGATAACATATCAATAATTGTACAATATGCTAATTATCAGGTGGAGTCCAGTCAAAAATACAATTAAATCAGAAATATCAGAACGGTTTTCCGAAAGTGTTGTCAGATCAGGCTCCAGTTTGTATTTCCTATGAATATCATAATATTTAGGATATTCTTGTAAAAGAAGTTTGAAACGCACCTGCATCAAACAATTGATACACATTCTTATGGCCCTTTCTTGAGTATATATCCACGGGTGTATCTGATATGTCTTGGTTTTACTTTGAGAGGATTACTACTTTTTGTTGGAATATTTCTCCACGGTTTCAAACAATTTTCATTCTACGAAATTTTGAGGATTTCAGTTGCCACTCATGTCGCGATGTTTTCTCAGTACATTCAACATCTTTGTTTCATATTCGATAGTCAACTGGTTAGATCCAGTCATTAACATCTCCTCTGGCCGCCCTATCTGCATTTTCATTTCCGAATATACCGTGAGATGGCACTCATATTATGTCTAATATTATTAGATCAACACTATGAATTTAGGCACTCAGAAATTCAGTGATGATGAACGAAAGCTTCTTCAACTTCATAGGTCGACTCAGAGGCACCGGCTAAAATTGATTATGACCAGGATATTGAAAGAGTATGAAATGCTTGAGAGAAGACTGCTGAGTTGGCAGCAGTGTTTGATTTTTTGAAACAGGGCAAATACAAATCGTAATTTGGCTCAGATATTGAAAAGTATGGAACGCTTCACGATTCTGCGTGTAAGTCTTGTGCAGGGGCAGCTCTCGTCTCCTTCGTATCGCTCCAAGTAGAGAGAGTGAAATTCTGCAATGCATTGAAACCTCTAACAAAGCGAGAAAATGGGCTACACTGTACTGAACTGGAAAACCAAAAAGAGAGAGGATAAAAAAGCCCCAAAATGACCTATGGATCAGAAAGAGCAAGTTTTTATGTTGACCAGTTCTCATCCTCATACTAACAACAAAAGAAGGATCAAATTGGTCAAAAATACATTCCATAGTTAACTGATAACTTGTCATCTTGTCAAGTTCCACATCGGGAAGGGTAGCTTGTAATATTCTCGATGGACGTGGTTCACAGTTGGTGCCACAGGGAGTAGATATCTGTCAAACCCAGCGAAACTGTGATAACCTCCTTCACCAGGAGGAGAAAATTGGAGGATTTAATGCCACTTTACCTCAATGGTGAGGTCATTCCATTTGGAACGTAATTGAAATATCTTGACATTGCCCTTGATGAAAAACTTCCTAGAATGCTCACTTGGAGAAAGTTTCACACAAATCCAAACTGTGCCTATAGACATGTCAGAGGATTTTTGATAAAACTTGAGGTTTAGGTCCCAAACAAATCCATAGGATATATGTGATGATTGTCAGACTAATTATCCCTTAAGGAGCAATTGCCTGGTGGCCGAACACTTCAAAGAAAACGGCTCAGCTGAAGCTCTCTGGCTTACAGATACAGGCTTGTCTGACTATCTGTGGTGCCATCAGTTTCACACCGTCAGCGGCCATTGAGATCCTTCTAGAACCACCTCCTCTCCACATTTCTCTAAAGAGAGAGGTAGATGGACTGCATACAGACTTGTGCACATCGCCAATTGCACAGAGCAATCTAATGTGGAGTACACTAGACTGTTGGCTGACACTACAGCATTCTGGAAATGACCTCTGATTTTATGCTTCCAACTGTCAACTACGAACTGCCTTATACAGTACTTTTCTGAGTAGAGAGGACTGGATCATCCAGAAGAAGGAAATATTGAGAGTAGATAGTTGTTGATTCACAGATGGATCAAAAACACCTTCAGGCTCTGGTGCAGGTGTTTTCTATGCTATTGAATTGTGTGTGGAGCGATTGGTTGAATATAACCTCATACACAAGTCGATAAAAATTTTCTCGAACAGTCAAACGGCGTTGGAAGCTCTTGGCTTTTACTGAGCAACATCTAAATTGGTAGCAAGTTACCAAAAACGACTCTTCCCATTAGGAAGACTTAACAAATTGTCTCGCTCACTCACCTCATAAACTAATCGACTTCTTCAAGAAGCTAATTTTATTGGGTCGAGTTTGAATAGATGTGAGCAACAATAAACCCTTGCAGGTTACGGTGGAGGGTCAAATAGACCCTCATCACTTTTGTCTCAACCTTACCCCTCATGGCCAGAGTCCACCTGTTGTTTAACGAGGACAGTCTTGCATTACCATCAAATTTCCAAACAGTAGAAACACTGTACATTATTCAATTATGAAGAATATTAGAAAATTGTGAAAGTTCTAGGTATGCTATATGGACAATCATATTTGAAACAAGTACACCAGAGCCATCTCAGAAATAGTAATTCACAACTACAGGAGACATCTCAGAAATATGAAAAATTCAACCTGCAAAAACCAAGAAAGAAGAAACTCGATGGCAGATGGATGTGCTGTGAGATTGGCTTCCAAACTGCCATTACAGACCATTGATGTTGACGATGAATGATGATAATGATAATGATGTTTATTTGCATAGTAAAATGAAATCTTACAAAACAATGTCATACATATGGAAAAATATATAAACAGAAAAATTACAAAAGAAGTTCAAACTGCTTGTACGTGATATAATGACACATCCAGGTAAAGTCATATTTGGGTTTTTGATAAATCACATGTTGAGTAAATTTCACACTTCGATAAATGACATTACCAGGAGGTGAATGACATAATCAGGAGGTTCAAATTTTTTTTCTTTCGAATAGTCATTTGGAATTTATAATATTACCAAAATATTACGTCCCGTCTTGAAAATCCACTCAATTGAAGAATTTTTTGATTTTCTCATGAGATATTTGCTTATATATTCTGGGTGTCAGATAATTGACACTTCGTTGTCCGATCGTTTTTTCACATCGGGGTAAAAATATAGAATCATTTTTTCCTGTATTATGAGCATGTTCATAAACTTGTAATATTAATTTTTATTTCTAATGAATAATAATATTTTCATACAGAAAAATTGTCTGATGTCCATGATTGGAACTTTATATAAGAGATCACTACTATAGTCACGTGTCTTGGCAAATATTAGTTTAAGAATCCATTTTTGGAGGATTACATTTACGTTTTCTGCAAAACAATCACTAACACTCCCCATCCTAAAATTCCGTATGTAAGTTGTGACTGTACTAGCGAGAAATAAATTATTTTGAATTGTCTGGTGTCCATAAATTGTTTGAGATATCTAAATTTCCGAAGAATCCCTCTTAGTTTTTTGGGAAGTTGTTTCATATGTAAATCCCACTTCGTAAGTTGATCTATCGTGACAAGGTATTTCACCGATGTTACTGAAGGGATTTGTTTATTCAGGCCTACTTTGAGGGGACCTAAGTTCTGTAATTCGCTAATATAAGATATAAAATGTAAGTACCAAGTTTTTTGATAATATTCAGTTGATTTATTGAATTGAAACTATTCCGGAAT
>WOGR01008846.1:0-11636 GCA_015342045.1 Leptinotarsa lineolata | reverse complement strand
ATGGAGCGCAGTAGTTATTACTTCTTTTATTGCTGGTAAAATTGAATCCTCTCCAATAGTGTGAGGTTTACCTGTTCGAGCAATTAGCAGGGAAATATTGTAGGAAGCTCGGAGTCCGTCGTCGTCTTGCTTGTCAATTATCGGACAAGAAATAGTTATTGTCTAGTCCCCTAAATGGCGTTACACGAGAAAACGCGCGTTAAACGTAAAGGAGCGGTGAAGTTTGTGTTAGAGGCAAAAAACCATTTTCAAATTAGGCATCGCCCCCCTAAACCGCTTCAACGCCCCCAATCTTCTCTGTGACCTTTACTGCCCCCTATAGGCCTCCAGCGCCCACAAGGGGGCGTTATCGCCCACTTTGAGAAAGACTATTGTATATGGTAAATGTGCAATAAAAACGAATTTTTAAATACTCCAACTGGGGCGCAAGGCCGCGGGGGCCGTTCATAAATACATTTACCTTTTCATCGCTGTTTCTTCGTACCGCTATATTTTTAGAGGCCGAAATTTTGTATGTAGGTGCGTTTCATGTTGTAGATGTGCAATAAGGATTTTCAAATATTTCAACTGGGGCGCCAGCCGCAGTTGAAATATTTGCGTTGAAATAGGTGCGTTCATAAAATATAGTTACCTTTTCATTACTGTTTCTTCATACTGGTATATATTCGAAGGCTGAAATGTCGTATGTAGGTCGTTTTATATGGTATACGTGCAATAAAAACAGATTTTTTAATATTCCAATTGGGATAAGCCACAGGGAAAAAGAGACATTCATAAAATACAATTACCTTTTCATCGCTGTTTTTCCGTACCGCTATACTTTCAGAGGCTGAAATTTTGTAGCTGCGTTTCATGTTGTAGATATGCAATAAGGAAGGATTTTTAAATATTCCAACTGGGGTGCGGGCCGCGGGGAGAAAAAGCATGTTTCTAAAACAATATCAACTTTTCATCACTGTTTCTCCATGCCCTTGAATTTCCGGTGGGTGAATTTATATTTAGTATCAGCATTGCACCCGTGCGGAGCCAGGGCGGTTCGCTAGTTTACTGTATTGCTTAGCAATACTATGAATGATATCTGATTCGATTCCATAAGGAATGTTTAGAGTACAAACTGAATAGGAAAAAGTGTTTTTTGTATAATTTAATGTTCATATAACAGTTGTAGTTTCTAAAGTAATTTTTCTTTCGTGTAATTTAATGATCATATGAAGGTAGTTGTTTCGAGAAGGTTTTCTCTTTGTTTGTGTCTGAATGTTTTTTCTTTGCATGAGCTAGACATCCCTGTAAAGAGTTTGCTCTCTTCCTTTCTTTGGAATATTCACATATTTTTTGTATGAAGACGGAGAAGTGAAAAGCCAAAACCTTCCTTTCAGAAAAAACAAATCTCCCTGAAAAGATATATCTTCCCCTTTCAATAAAAAAATATATCTTTTGAGTTATCGTAATGGGTACCATTAAATATTATTGGAAAGTATAATTTGGAAAGTATATTGGAAAGTATAATTCGGTTTATTTGTTCCCAAATGTTCATGTTACCATATAATGAACGTCAGGTAAAATCTATATTGATTGTGTTAGGAGTTCAATTCTTTACGGTTTATTAGCTCCGGCAGAAAGTGGAGATGATGCCAAATATACGTAGTCCATTCGATATAGATGGAATCATTATTTTTATTATGAAACTGATTAATTTCAAGTTACAGTCGAGATTTCTTTCACCTCTCAGCCTTATTGTTTTTCCTCAGCCAGCGACAGAAGTGGAAAGATAATTAGAAACTACGATTTCTTCACGATCTCAATCATTCGCTTAGGTGTGACATGTTCATATGATATATTTTACATTTCTTAGGCAATTCAGTATGTGCTTGGGAAAGTTGCAACAATATGCTATAAAGAATTTATGACCTTCTGTAAAATAACAATGACTTCTGTAATGCAATTGAAAGGATATTATTTCGCAACACTTTTTTCTCAAACTTCAATTACCCATTATGAATTATGAGAGGACAAATAACAGGACCGCACTTAGAAACTTCTCCAGTTCGAGAGAATAGTAAGCTTGATTTAAAGCTTATTCAAAAATTTTTGATACGAGGATATATTAAAGACTATTACTCGTATTCATGGATTGACATTTTTGAGTCAGTCAAAACCCATGTATAAATGTGTCAAGTTTTTATAAGAATCTGAGATGGTGGAGTTGGATTTTTAAGCAAATTGTGTTGATTGATTTGAAATTGAATGACCTACTCAACCATTTTCAAGACAAAACTCTACTCCTATTTCTAGTGAAAATCACAACAAAAATACTGCTGGAATGAAAAATTTTGGCTTACTACTTCTCCATCTTTATACAAAAAATTTAGGAAATGTGAGAGTTCATTTTGAATTGCTTTTCTTTTCTTTCGTTTGGAAGAATATCACGTGCGTAGGGCATGTCAATGTTTACATCCACTCTATCTTGGATATGAATTTACTTTAGTTACACGACGCAAGTTCCGCAACCTTTGGATACTACATTTTAGAACTCGAGAGGCCTATTTCGTTCAAGTACGAAAAACATATATGGTACGACATAAAGACAAGAAACTGACAGGACATGATGTCTCCAAGTTAATAGGTGCAGCTTGGAGTAAAGCTACTACTGTGTAAAATGAAATATCAGCCCTTGAAACATGTGGGTATATCCTTTTGACCCTAATGCCAATATATCAGCAGAAAAACAATAATATGAAGCGGAGGCATTTTGTGAGCTAGTACAACTTTTACAAAACGCCCACCTTGACCTAAAAAATTACTTATTTATTTAAATTGAAAGGGTTATATTTTTTTGGAGTGATTAATTTTTGGGCTTTCTAGTACTCCATCTTGATACAAAAAATTTGGGAATCTTCCAAAGAAAGGAAAGAATCAATCATTTTTAAAAGAAGTAACTCTAAACATAGATGTGTAGACCATGAAAAGAAGTGATTTTCACTTTAATAAGATGAACGAAAACACTTTTTGTCTAATTTCCACTACGTTTATTTATTCTAACGACCGGTTTCGAGGTTTAGCCCTAACTTAAGTTAGTTTAATTACATTTATTCATTCTAATTTCCACTATGTTAAACCTAGTGGAATAAGACAAAAAAGTATTTTCATTCATCTTATTGAAGTGATCATTATTTCCACAAAATAAATAACTCATCAATAACACAGAGTAACTTTCAGACACAAAATGAAAGAAAAAGCCCTTCTGAAACAGCCACTTTCATATAAACATTGAAACAAAAACTTTTATATGAGCACTGAGTTATACAAAAAACACTACACAGTTTGTATTCCAAACATTCGTACACACATTTTTCTGTATCAAGTTGGAGTAGTAGAAAGCCAAAAACTTTCTTACTTATTTCTTGTTATCTATCATTATAAAAAAATATGTCATCGAATTAAATCGTTACTAAAATACTCAATAGTATTCCAAAATAAAGATTTTAATTATAATGTACATAAAAAATTGGGGCGTATTACCGAGTTTTTCTCTACGAGAAAGTCCTTTCAAAAAAAATCAGTTTGCTCTCAAGTATTCGTTTCTAGTATGGCGTTAAAATTGATTGCTCCAGACAGTACCGGATCTTAAAATATCAAACAATTGCTTTCACTGTTATTAACTTCCACGATATCTAAGTAGGTATGAATGATTCCCCCTCGTTACACTGGCTGAACAGATACATTTCCGTTGAAATTTCAACGTTTCCGCTTTGCGCTACTACGATGTTGTTCACGATCTTCTCTCTGATAATTACATCAATTTTCATCACAATTGTATGCATACCAGTACGTGGAAACGAAAAATAAACTTAACAACTATTCAGTTTGGAACTTTCACTAAGGAAACTGAGAAATTGTTTTGATGCACATCTGAATCTTCATCTTCACCTTTCACCTTGCTCTCGTTATACTCAGATTTACATCCTAGGGCCATCTGTTTGATGGATGAGAAGTATTTTTTTTTAATTTGGTAGGTTTATAAAAAAATAATCGCTAATGGGTGGACTGAAAAAATCCTGTTCATACTATGAATAATAAAAAAGTCAAAAATAACTTTTTTTGAACATTACACTCATTTGATTAATGAACAAATTTCGTAATATGTTGTTTCAAAAGTTTTGGTACGTTTTTATGAGGCTATTTCAAACTTGTAATATCTCAGTGAATACAACTTATTAGAAATAGGCGCCTTTTGAATCAGTGCCATTTTGGAAACGTAACAATCGATCAATTCCGTCAGCATAAATATTGGGCGCGCTGGATTCGAAGGCCGTTTTTGCCTTTACTGATTCGAAGTGCTTGAAAAGATGGTAGTGGTTGGAGAGAGGTCTGGAAAGTATGGTGGATGAGGCAGAACTTCGACGCTCAATTCATTCAATTTTCGGACGGTGATTTGTGAAACAAACGGACAGCACTGGTCGTGGAGCAGGATCGGACCTCTTCTGTTGACCAGTGGCGACTGCTGCTGACGCAACTTTCAGTACATTTCGTCGATTTCCTCACAGTAGTACTCTGCTGTGATGGTTTGACCGGGTTGCAGAAAGTTATAGTGAGTCCCTGACCACCATATAGTAACCATGGTCCTTTGGGTTGGTTTTTGACTTTGGGAAGTGCCTGGGTATCTCATCGGTGTCCAACTACTGTCCTGAACGTCTCCTGTTGTACAGAATCCACTTTTTACCATACGTGACGATCCGATCCAGTGCAGTGCGTTCATTAACACTATCATTGCCAAATGCCTGGTTGATATTTCGGGCTGTTTCGGCAGCACTTTGGTTCAATTCGAATTTGAAGATAAAATTTATTCGAAAATTGCTCAACATCATATAGTAATAAGCTGAAGAGAGGTAAATCATTAAAATTTGAAGTGAAATGAATAGGGCTCTATACAAGGCGATCGATTGATATAAAATGTGTTCTTTAAACAAGTCATAGTCTGACCAGTGTTGTTTTAGCCAACCCACTAGCGATTTATATTTCAACATACAAAATTTCATATAAAATTTATTTCAGCGATTGAACGGATCGGTGAAGGTCGTTTGTAATTCGGACCTTCTATATATGAATATTTAGAAAGATTCTCGCATGGAAAAACAAAATAATCAAAGCTTTCGTTTTTAGATTCTAGACGGTATTTCTCTCACCTATAGAGGCCGTTCCTTTTATGATGTGGTAACATTGCTATATTCTAAACCAGCGATACTCAACCTGTGGCCCGCGGGCCGCATGCTGCCCGCCAGCCTTTTCTATGCAGCCCTCTAGCGGCTCTAGCCTTTTCTGCAGCCTGAAGGCTAATACTACTAGACTACTATTTCTAATTACTTAGTTTCCCTGAGCAACGAATTTCAAGAAA
Source organism: Leptinotarsa lineolata (assembly GCA_015342045.1). Lineage (NCBI taxonomy): Eukaryota > Metazoa > Arthropoda > Insecta > Coleoptera > Chrysomelidae > Leptinotarsa > Leptinotarsa lineolata. The sequence continues at coordinate 6,244 of WOGR01008846.1, read as the reverse complement.
GATTTAAGCATTTCCGAAAAATAAAGGAATGTCTTCTATTATTGGAAAATCCCTGGCACTTAGAAGTAGCCACTACTTCACATCTTGTGGCATTGGGATTTGATGTTACAAAGTTATCGAATGAACTAATCGATTTTAAAAATGATACAAATCTGGAGGCGATTTTAAAGAAAACAGAGAGGTAAAAAAATATGAAGAATTCTGGAAATTAGCACCGCATATCTACAAAACGCTCAAAAATTGCGTACACTTGCTCCTCACCTTGTTTGCGTCAACTTACCTGTGCGAATCCTCATATTCAAAAATGAAATATGCTAAAAAATTTTACAGATTCCGACTAAGTAATTCGCACCTGAACGACGTTTTGAGACTAGCATGTAGTAATTATGTGCCAGATTCATCAGAAATTGTAAATAGTTTACGTCATTGTCAATCATAACATTAATTTTTACATACAACGTCTAACTGATAACGCAAAACCTGAAAGTAGTTTGTTCAGTTCAGTTTTATTATTGCAGCCCGCAAGGTCTAGCAGTAGCGACTATGTGGCCCAAGGGGAAAAAAGGTTTAGTACCGCTGTTCTAAACCGTAACAGATACGAAGACGATTAAATGGGAAAAAAGGTGTCATCGGGAACGATATAATGGTCGAGGAAAATTTACGGGGACTCTCGTCCTTCTCGAGTTATACAGGGAAAACTCAAAATTCTGTTTTTCGTTATTTTCGAATGGAATTGTTATTTCGGAGAATATCAAAAAATGCAAAGATAAAATGTTATTGTATTCGAAGTGTACTATGACAATGTAATAATGAATATTCGATAAAACGTTTCGCGTCAACATGACCACCATCAACTTTTTTTATATGGACCTCTCTTTTTTATTACAGATATTGATAAAGCGATAAATGCACAATCCAATAGCGTTTCATTTGAAATAACCACCATTTTTTCCATTTAATTCAACAAGCTGTTTCAAAGCTCCATTGAAATATATCCCGGAATCAGGAATGAAAAAATTGATTATCTAAGTATATAGTCAAATCGAATAAAATATATGACCATGTTGATACGAAATTTCAAAGGAAAATTTATAAAAACCAATGTTACTAAAACTATAACTAGTGCTGTGTAAATACCATTTTCATCGATCGCTATCAAACTGGTTAAGTACCGTCAAACTTTTTGAAAAAACCGACTTCAAATGTAATAATTTAGTGACATATGAATTCCCAAGAGTCTCAGAAAGTGATTTTTTCAATGATGGCTGGTATAATGGGATAAAGAAAGTGCGGAAAAGATTTAGATTGATCAAAATTTTTCCATTGCCTGTACGAGAAATGGCTACTTGAAAACTAACAAACATATCTATTATATGCACTGATACGAGCTTCCGAATAATAAGTTCCTAGAAAAAAAAGGATACCTACTATCACAAAAGGTATTTTTAACAAGGCTTTTCATTTTACACTGAAAAATGAATCAACTTTTCCACATCGCATATGCCAATTGTTTTAAGTATTCGTAAAAGGTGTTATATTGGCTACGATGGTGTCAGGAAAGAATTTTCTAAAGGTAGATGTGTAGTAGATACTTTCTAGATATGGTTGTAAGAACCTCGATTGTAATATGCAACGTGATATATTAGATCCTTTTTCATTACAAAAAATAGATCGGACGAGTCAAAATAATAGTTGAGTAGATGTATGAACTGACTTCTTAAAAAAAGGTTAAAGCGTTTTCAGTTTTACAGCAATCTAAGTAAAATGTGACAATTTGAATAACATCATTAAAAATATATATCAGTCGAAATTCATATGATATAATTTTCAAATTCTGTTAAATTTCAAAAACAATCTTCAAACAGAACTTCTTTCGGCTATTAGGCTATTAAATTTTTTTAGATAGCAAGATAATTTATTTAATAGCCTATTTATGGAGAAAGAATGTATAATTATATCACGCAATAAGTTATCTTTATTTTTCGAGTGATTTCTGGTATTATAGATATGACTGTCCCTGTATTTGAAAAATTTTCTATTTTCGAATAAGAATGTCCGATAGCATATACCCCGCGACAACGTAATCATTCTACATGGAGCCATTCAGTTGTTTAGGTGGTAAGAAATTTGAAATTTGGAATAGAGGTAGTTCATCGAATCCGATATTTATCATGAAAAAATATTTGAAAATCTGAAGAAGTATCAGTGTCGAACGGCTTGCAGTATGTCATTGTGAGTTATTAACCACTTACACACCTTTTCACTGGAACAGATATATGAACAGCATAGTATCTTCGAAATTTTTTTCTAGAAGTGGTACACTTCGATGTCAATGAAAAATATCACTTCCTCTGAATATTTTCGGGACGAATAGCATATAACAAATATTAAGAAAAAGCATGTGGATACGAGAAAAATTTCAATTTTTTCTCCCTACATCTGCCATATTAAATTTAAAGAAAATGGCTTCTACCCCGACATTTTGAATATTAGTCTCCACATGTTATATAGTTGAGAAGAGAATTTTATATTCGATCAAATGATCAAAAAAATATACAAATTTCTATTTGAAATTTTTGACTTGGGTTCATTTCTGGTTGAGCCCGTTAGGTTTCCGAGGGTTCTATCATTTAAAATATCGGCTTCGATGAACTATACCTTTATTACGATTTTTCAAATTACTTAATGGCGCCATGTACGACGATTTCATTGTCACCCGGTATATATAAAACTGTGAGGTTAGTATTTCTTTTGAATGTATTTCTACCAGGTGTTGTGTGAGTTAGGAGAATATTTGTCGAGTAATGTGTTTATGTAAATTAAAAATCAGCTAAATATTAGACACCTGCCTACAATCAACAATATTATGGGAAATATCTGAGTAATCGAAAGCATAAGTTGGTCACGGTAGTGAAGAGGTTAGCACATCCGCCTTTCAAGTGAAAGACCGGGGTTCGATTCCCCGTCGGGCCACCGTGCTGGGTAATAGCACGTTAAACGGTAAGACCTCGTTAATCCATGGCTCGCACAAATTTCGACTTCTGAAAGTTGACGTTCGTCAGCTGGTTGACGGAACGAACAATTTTAGAACAACAATTGTATATTCGATATCTAACAAGAAAGTTTAAAGCCTATTTGTGTACCGAGAAGAGCAAATTCGGAAATATGAATATTTTGTAATTAAAAAAAGGCTATTCACGCCACGCGTATCTCTAGCTTACAAACACATATGTAAACGAGTATGACAGTTTTTGTAAATAGTACAATATCAAATTAACATCTCATGATTCTTGTAAAATATCAGTCGTTCTCTAAAAATTAATTTTCACTCGAATAAATAAAGCAACTAAGTGTAGCTTTCGCTAGTACGGTAGTACAGCAGAAATTCTCAAGTCTTCCTACAATTGACAAGCTATACAGATGAAGTGTTGATATCACAACCCTCTACATAAAGTAAAGGTAGATACACTTGTTAAATTAAGATTTCAGAATTCACAAATTCTTGATGATCTTTTTAGTTCGTAACTTTCTGTAATTTAATCAACCCTGTATCTCATACCGTTACTGAAACATTATGGCCGGTTTAAAAATCAACCTGGTTAACCAGAGTTTTGCACACTTCAGAACACTCCATTGTTCTGTTAGAAAACAATTGGAAGATACAGTTGGAACATTAGCATACCTATGTGGTGTTGAAACAAATTATTTAACAATTCAAAACGCATACTCTCTCTATATGTCTTGCGCTGATGGTATTTAGATGTTTTCAATGTGAAATGCACTGAACAAGACCCATTAGTATGCATCTACCGAAACGTTCTGTATTCAGAATAAGGTATGTATTATAAATAAGTATGTGGAATTTGATGCAATAAAAACAATTTTGAAATAAGATAATTCAATTCTCATCTTATCTACTTCACCATAAGATTTTAAATGAATTGGCTTTCCACCAAACGGACTCGCTTGCGACTAGTTAGTTTCCTTTTCAGAAACGAACAAATAACTTGTTTCAGTTTCAAATACAAACTCGAATTTCTTTACACTGACAAAAAATAGACCGACTCGCGTGTTTTGTCGTGAAATGTTTTCTATCGTTTTCACTACAGGAACAGTTTTCCTCATACCTTCTCTAGACTGTTTTTATAATGGTATGCGATTTTTTATAGAATCTTTTGAGAAAAAAAAACAAGATACTTAGATGAGATCATTGTTAAGAAGACGAATAGCTCATGAAAGGGATAAAATGATGACAGATTTGATAAATAAGTACATAGGAATGAATGGAACAAATAATTGAAACAATTATCTTTCCTGAGTAGCCGAACAGTTTCAATAGTTCATACATATCCAAAACAAATTCAATGGTTAGCTGTTGGTCCAGCGCGATGCAATATATCTACATCCAAGCGTATGCGAGTCAGATACGAGATGCGAGATAATTTACCCATTTTGTTAGAAGTGCTGGTACTTGTAAGAGGCAACATTTGGTTTACGCCCGACGGGGATCCAGTTCATTTTAATATTCTTGCTCGTCACAACCTCGGCATCACCTACCCTAATCGCTGTATTTGACATGCAGGACCTCAAAATTGGCCAGCTCGCTGTACTGATATGAATCCTCCAAATTTTTTTATGGGGACATCTGAAGGCTCTTGTTTATAAAACGCTATACTAGATGTGAATGACTTGAGGAATCGAATAATTGACAATTGCAATGTCAAGGAATACTCCAGGTATTTTTGAACGTGTCAGAAAATCAATGACAAATCGATTGCAGTCGTGTATTTTATCAGAAGGTGTATATTTTACTCATTCACATTAAGGTCGAAATTGTTTATTATTAACTTTTGGTTTTTATTTTATGTTGTCCATAATGTCCATGGATCGGTTTTAGAAGTGATTTTTTTCTCGAAAACGAAGCTTGATATGAAGAAAACACAAAAAAGTCAGTGCCTTTTTTTCTTTTCCCAATATTGTTAGCTGTGGTGCCCACCGAGACTTCACTGGACCAAATAATTTCAATCTAGTGCAGGCTAAATAAGCTTTTTATTACTTCAAATAACTTTAGCAAATTTCAACCAAATCGATGTGAGGATATCTATGATATTTTATAAATCCCTTTTTTTCAACTTCAACGCCCTGTATCTCAGAAACGAAGTAACTCCGGACATATGTTCTAAAATTTCGTACCGTAGTTGGAAACACCGTGTATACAGTTTACAGATGTATATATACAGTATACCGGGTGATTCTCTAGGGCGGCTCACCTCTATAACTTTTTTATTATTGGAAATTTGGGGGTTGTGTATTATAGTTCAATTTACATTTTTAGATATATTTACTTGCTTTGCCGTACTTTCGGTTTGACCGGAAATGACCCCCACTTTCGATTTTTAAATGGGACATCCTAAATATTTTCACTTATTTCATTCGCGTATGATATTCTCAATCCAACAATACTTTACTTGTCAACATTTGACAAATTGAATCATTTTTATTCCAATTTCTATTTTTTGATCTAGAATGCAATGGATGTTGTAAATTGCTTCATTCTTGATCAAGTAATATGGTAAAACTACGACTGTGAGGCTTATGACTTCACAGTCGTTTTAAGAATTATTTCAGTCTCAAATATGAATTTTTCCAGTTAACTTAATTTTTTCAAATGGAAAAGGGATGGCTCGTCGGCTTTTTGTGAAAGATCATTTTCTTACGAATAATTTGATACCACACACTTTCAATTTATTTTCTCTATTTTTCTGAATATTTGCAAGAAATTATCATACCTTATAACAAATAATACATATTCGGTATACTTATGCACCAGAAAGTCCTGTTATTCTAGTTATCCCTGACAAACAATTGAAGCTGTTGCTAGGACTACCTAAACAAATAGGTTAATGAATATGCTTTCACTTTCGAAAATTTATTTGTTGTGTAATTTATAATTAGATATGGTAAATTATACTAGAAACGAGACAATTGACATATTGCTAATTTACGGAGAAACAAAAAAGGATGCAACTGATGCAGCTCGAATTTATGCTCAGAGATTCCCTTATAGTCGCCATCCCACTCGGAATTATTTTCCAAAACTGGAAAAAAATGCAAAATGAACCAGAAGAAAATGCCAATAACTTCATTGTCAGTGAAGAAAAAGAAGTAGACGTGTTGGCCTATGTTGAAGTGAATTGTACGGCGTCAATTCGCCAAATTGTTTCTGAGTGTGATATAAGTTATT
>WOGR01008845.1:0-11638 GCA_015342045.1 Leptinotarsa lineolata | reverse complement strand
ATTATTTTAACAGTTTCATGTATTTATATTATCGAATGTATAATGTCATTTATGCATCATGTGGAGATGTATTAAACAATTTTTTAGTGCCATGATTACCCAACTAGAAATGGAGACCTCATCAGAATTCTTCTCATCAGAATTCGGGTCATCACATTATGAAAAAAGCCCCTCATATAAAGGTATAAAGTTTTTCAATCATATTCCCGCAAACTTGAGAGAGCAACGAAGTAAAAACTCTTTCAAATCAAAATTGAAACGATATTTGCAAGGTAAATGTTACTATAGTATCAAAGAATTTCTTGATGCAGAATGAAAGTGGTTCTGTTCGTATGTATGAATGAATTATTTCACGTATATCTGTATAAATCTATTGTGACGTATCCTATAACATGTTATATGTCATCTGTAAGGATTGAATAAAGACTATTATTATTATTATTTTGCCCGTAATAAAAGAGATTTGACAATGAATGATATGTGGAATATCAAATATATACAAAAAATTTAAAGAAATGGGTATACAGTAAAGAAAATAATCAACTATCTGACATCCCTTACATTGAAGTTTCGTCTATATTATATCCCAATGAAATGGCTCAAATTCTCATTCGTTCTATAAGCTATGGGGTCTTTCATTAGGCGCTTTCTATCTTTAAATTTGAATAAAACAAAGTGTGTGTGAGGTATCATCGAAATTTTGTATTCATTTGAAAGACCTATTGATGCCAATATGTGTGAAATACAACATCGGCCAAATATCTTCCACGGCTTCTCTGGATGGAGCACACCCGAAGCTTGCAATTATCCATGATTCCGACGCATAAATCAGTCGGAATTTGACCGATGACATGTATTTTGTCGATTTTGAGGACCGCTGTGGTTTGTTCCTTATTCGCATACACCTGCGATTTGAAAAAAACCCACAAAGAAAAGTCTTACGAAGTCATATCGCACAATATCGGTGAGATGACCACGTGAGATGACCCTGCCCTCAAATTGATCGTGCAGAATATTCAACGTGACATGAGCTGTGTGGCACGTTAGGTTAGGATAGGTCATAAGTGAGTGGGTCTATTCGACCCTCAACCGCAACCCACAAGGGTTTATTGTGGCTAACACCTATTCAAACTCGACCAAATAAACCCAGCTTCTTGAGGTAGCCGATTAGTTTGTATGGTGAGTGAACTTCCAGATCAGATGACAAGAGTGTGGTCCTACCAAACTCTGAAAACCTGATGAAAATCTGATTCGGTCCACGGCGGGGCAGGCACAAAGTATATGCTCTGCTGTTCCATCATATTCCAAACATAGGCAACACACACTGCCTTCCGACAGTCCAAGTCTCTTCATATGATGATTCAGACGACAGTAACCTGTGAAGAGGCCTGTTAGATATCTATGTTTATCCCTACTGAAGTCCAACAACTTGAATGAACGCCTTGGAGTGAGTCATTCCTGGAAGATTTCACCAGAAGTCTTGAAGACATCTTGCCATCCAGGTGTTCAATGTTTGTTTGGCAAAGCCTAAAGCAATGCCAATGACAGGTTCTGGTCCGATGGAGCGGAACACTATAGTTTCTTCAGGCCTGTCTTATATATCCCTCTTAAAATTCATATGAGTGAATCTTCAATAGCTTACATGAAATAATCTTTTTAGAAATGACTGTTTAATGATAGTTCCGAAATGAAGAATGCGAATAGTATAGAATATGTTCACAATAATGTTTACAATAATGAGAGTGACATGATTTGAAACTATAAGCAATTGGAGATCTGTCAACGTTGAGAGCTTGTTCAGACCGCAGAGAAAATCATATGGCGATGTCATCGTTTAGGAAATGACAATTTGAAAACGGAAATGGATATTCAGAAGTCGTCGCTTAAAGGTCCAGCTAGCCTCTTCTCACTTGTGATAACATGTATCTATTTCCTGAACAAATATTCAGAATCCAGGGCATTTTACCCATCAGAGGAATTTCTAGAGAAATGAACTGTTATGTTGTATTTAGGTATATTTATGTGTATATGTGTATTAAAAATAAATTAACATTATATTTTGTGACGAGTCTACTGAGTTATACATTCTGGATTCCTTTTTGTAATAACTTATTCTATTCGTGTATTAGAGCCAATTCAAGGAATGGTTGTAATGCGAACAAAAATTGTTACACTACATTATATTACTATATCATTGTACTATTGATGGTTCTGGAAATAGATTTGGACGTTTGACGTTTATATTCAGAGAGGCACCTCAAGGATTAACTCGTATCCGTAATTGTACTCGTAATCGTAATCGCAATCGTCAACGTAATCCTCGTAATCTCATAGGATCAACTCGTACTTCTGAAGAGTTGTTCTTAGTATTTTAATAAACCTCTCATGATCCCAAAATGATTTAAAATTTTGTACCCTCAATCAAAGTGACTTTGTCCTCTGGGGTAGCATTGCCCAATTTGGAAAAAACAGTTTCGCGCCTCCATAGTGAATGGTTGACAGGTAGTTTGAGGCGCTGCAGTCAATTAACTGTTTCATTTGTAACGTGTGTTATCCATGAAAATTTGAGCTCTTCAAAATTACATATACGCAGCTTTTACGAAAACGAGGTGAGTTTCATTACTCATTATTTTATAAGTGAATGTTATTGAAGAATTTAATCCTTTTGCAATTTCGTTCCTGCACCCAACCTGTTGATTTTCATTCGAGTGGGCAATATCACCTCATTTTTCACAAAGAAAATTTGGTTACTTTACTCACCTGTTATTCAAAGGGTTACAATATAATTTCAGTTCTTTTACTTCCCCATTCTTCAGTTTTTCTGAAATGGAGGAGGTAGGAGAAGAGATTAATTCTACCAATCACCAAAAACCCATCTTCTGTTTATAGCTTCGTTATACAAAAAAAAACATCTGCTGGGAAAAGTAACTCTACTTTGCTTACCCATATTTTATTTTTCAATCAAGAGGAGGAATGATATAAAAATAAAATGACTACATAAATTACATCTACCTTCCAAAGGATATCAAAAAATGGGTTATATAAAAATTATCAACTCAAATTAAAAAATTGGGCAATGTCACCCCGATTGACTGGTAGTTCAGATTTTCAGTTTTTGAAAGTGAAGAGGAAAAAAGTATAAACGCAAGTTTCCTTCATGAAGTAATGCTTATTTTGCAACCCAGGATTCTCATAGTTATGAAATGAATCAGGATATCTGCATTTCCTTTGATGTCACCTATTGAGTTGTTCTCTTTGAAAATGTATTGAATACATCTACTTTCACGACACGAAATTCTGGAGAATTCGTATCAGGATGACCCGTTCCAATCGCCTGTCCCTCGAGTTGTAAATAATTCACGGGAAGCGCTATGGAGTACACTTCTGCGACCCAATAAATTGACTTAAAGTAAAAGATAACGCTGTGACACGTCCGCACTCTGGAAGTTGTCGAAAAGTTTCAGGTCTGAGTGAACTTTTATACGCGTTGTCTGAAACCAAATGGAACAAACTCTGAGTGACGTCGGCCCATGTTGAATGAGAACTATTTTCATTCGAGTATTGACTTTATGTTTCATATGACAGGAAGGTCGAAGCGATTTGCTGGATGTCCGTCTGTTCAGATGCGTAGTTTATTCGAATTGATAGGAAATATCGGTTTTATTTCGGTACTTCATCCTTTGGGAATAGCGAATGTCACTTCAGTTCAGTATTAAACGAATGAAATAATTTTGCAAAAATTTAGATTCATGAATAGCACTATCTATGTGATCAATGATTGGAAACTGAACCTAGGAAGTTTCTATTTGGCGATGAGAAGAATATATGTAGTCGGAATAAGTTGATTAAATGAAAAGAATGGATGGACTTCCGAGAAAATTTGCGACAAATTGGTGACGTAATTGGAACAGATGTGGCAAATTCATCTCCTTGAAAGTCTGCATCAACTTCCAATTCAAATCAACTCTGGTTTATGTATATTTCTTCAAAATTTTATCTAATTTGACAAATATTCAGAAAAATTCTTCTAACAAAAGTGGTTTTATGGTGAATATACACAGCAAAAAAACTGAACCATCTCTTATTCATTGTGCAATGATTTGTTGTTGGTTTTTCATTGTTCGATCATGACTGTATGAGTATTTCATATGGATATACTGTTTAACCAATTTTCCACCAGGAACTGAAATTCAATCAGAATCATCACCACTGAATATTGCATATATGTATATTGTGAAATAGATTGATGGATAATTCTAAGGTGTTTGGCACCAGCTCCTCTTGGTTTCATTGGAATACCTATGGTTTTTAGATTCTGCCGTAAAGTTTATGAAAAACTACCTATTTAGTCGTTCTTAGGGTATGATATGAAATCAGATTTCATCATTCTACGAAATGGTTTTCCAAGGATTTTGTCTAAGACTTTTCTGAGATTTTCAATATATACTTTCAAATTTCCGAAAAGTTGGAGGTGTACTGAGTTGAACCTCAAAACGATGAGCAGCCACAGTCCGACGCGTATTTCTGATACAAACCGCTCTTGGTGGAATCAATTGTGCCAAGTTGCTCAAACACCTCCCGTGGAAATATAAAAGAGAGACAAATCTCCAACATTTTTTCGACTTTCCAGACTATCAAGGTTGCAAATGATGTTCGTGTCTCCAAATAGGAGAATTGTTATTTTCTGGACGGAATCCAGCAGCTTCATGCTATGCTTAGTGGTGGAGCTCCATATATGAGAACAATATTCCAAAGGTCTGATCTGAGCTTTATATAGCATCAAAAGTTGATAGGGTTTGTACAGTTTTCTGGTTTCAAGCTTCTGAGGAACAGACTTCGCAATTCCAGCAACATGACTGTGTCAAAACATGTTGGTGTCCATTTCAACCCTCAACAAACTTATCGAAGCAGAAAGCGAAATTGTCTGTCCTGACAATGATATATTCGGTTAGGAGACATTTATCTTTATGGAGAAAACCGATGCCTGGGTGTATGAGGTATCGAAGTGAATCTGGTTACTTCCATCACAATTTGAAATTACCTCTAGATCCTCATTGAGATATGCAACCTTTTGTTGCCTGTGAAGATGTACAACCGCAGCCGATGTCCTGAAATCTAAATGGAATGACGAGACAAGTGTGCTGTTGTCAGCAAAGTTATATATTGGATTCTTGGTTTTTTACAATATGTCGTGATACGCAATAAAAAAAGTGTTGGAGAAAATATAGTGCCCTGAGGAACACCAGCGTTGACAGTGAAAGTATTCGAGATATATCCATCCACGGCCACTTGCAAGAAAGGTCCATTCTGAAAGCTGTATAGCCACACACAAAAATGATTCAACAAGCCATGGCATCGAAGTTTGGCCAGCAAACCATCATGCCACATACGTTCAAAGGCCTTAGAATCAATAGCTCTTGTCTGTATTTACTGTTATTAGCAGCCCGTCAAACCATTCAAGGATCAATACAAAGTCCCACTCAATTCTTCTCAAGTTTTGACTTTGTAGAATGCTGCTGTGTCATCAGCAAATCTCATAATATTTCCCTCTGAATCTGAGCTGAGAGTATAGTATAGGTCTATGGACGGTACCTTGTGGTACACCAATTATTCTTCTAGGACTCATGCAGTCTGTGATTTTGATACATTTTTCGCGGTTACTCAGGTAATTCTTGAATAACTGAATAGCAGTACCTCCGAAATCCATATTATCGAGAGTTTTCAGAAGCACTTCGTGGCAGACAGTATCGGATGCCTTTTCAAGATCAACCAGGATGAATCAAGCAGGTTGTTTATTGTCGACAGCTTGATTTATTTGAGTTGTTAAAGGGTTAATAGAATCTTCTGTCGACATGTTCTTCCTGAACGCGTACTGCTTATACGACATTAATTAACATTTTTTAAAAGCGGTTTCTCTTATGTTTTTGATACAATCGAGATTCGCGATATTTTGAACCTGATGTTAAATTTATTATTTGTGGTGACTTGAATTAAATTATTCAGAATTGAGAAGTAAATATGTGAACTTCTGGTTTTTCCGCAATCCAGAGTGACGGACATAACATCTTCTATTGATCATGCATACTTGAATTTTTCGAGCCGATTTTCCATTTTTCGACCATAGAATGATTTTGTCCTACATCGATTTTGGCGTCACAAAATCTCAAGTTGAAAAGTTCTTTCATGGTCGTTTCATAGTGCTTCATTTTCCAAATCAAAGAAATTTTTCATACTACTGAAAGAAAGAAATATTTCCACATAAGTCGCTCATTTTCAACTTCAAGAAAAAAGGTGATATGAGCGTTATTGTTGGGAATGTTATAAAGAATCGAAATGCATTATAAAATATAGGGTGTTCCATTCAAAAAGTATATCATTCTATGAAATATTTTGAAAGTGCGATTGTCAATTTTTGTTTTCTTTTTGGTATCGAGAAGGTCACTAAGATGCTACTACTTTGCCCGTTCAACCAAATTCTTACCGCCAATAATAACGGAGTTGGCAATGGTGCCAACTCAATTTAGAACAAACACCCTGTATATTGATGTGGATAATCATCCGCTTCTATTTTTGGGGCTTGAGATTGGCAACAACCTGAATTTTGAAGCACATTGTGATAGAGTTATACCAAAATTGAATTCTTCAGCATTTAAGCTACGAAATCTCAGCTACCTATATTCTCAGTTCAGATCGACTAAAATTACGTACTATGCTGAAATGGGGTCGGAGTTGCGCTATGATGTCAATGTCTGGGGTTAGTCAACTAACGCAGGTGAAGTTTTTTGGCTCAAAAAAACATAAACAGATGTATCACTAGTATAAGTTACATAGAATCCTGTAAACCTTTCTTCAAGAAATTAGAAATACTGACTTTACCCTGATTGTGCATTATGGAAATTTGTGTATACGTTTCTCAAAATGAGAATCGATTTCCTTCAGTAGGCTGTACTCATATAATTAACACAAGGCAATAAAAATATATCAAGTTCCGCTAGTTCGAGGGCGGATTGCTCTCAAAGGTCCTATGTTGCTGGCCCTCGTTTGTTTAATGTTTAGTTAACTGAAATGAAAGATTGCAGAACATCAAAGAGATTTGAAAAAAACTACAAAACTTTTTTTTTAGTTTCTCAAGCGTTTTACAGCGTTAATGATTATTGGACATACTCGTAAGTGTAAGTTTGGTGTGTGCATGCGTTCTCGTGTGTGTGTGTGTGTCTAGTTTGAGTGTAGTAATTTATCTTGATAATTCAACGTTGATTTTTTTCGATATTTTATTTTATCTATTGGGTAATCTACAAAACAAGCAGCTCCAATGATTGATTACAATTATAAAAACCAATCAATTAAATAAATAACCTTTCTTAATATAATACGATGACTAAAACTAAGATATCTCCAAATCACCTAAATCAAAATCAAATTCAAAGACACATTTAGTTGAAAATGATAAATGGACCTTTTTCATCCGAATTGGCTTTCAGTTACAATTACTATTACCTTCGAAGGAAGACATCCCAATTTCAATATTTTTTAAAAATGTTCTCACATTACATTCGACATAGAAATCTATGTCAAACAATTTGCAAGAGAACACATATTGTATAGTGGGGAATTTAAACCTAGGTTGGTTCGAGGTTTAGGCAAAACAAATATATCTTTTCTTCTATTATTCAAGTATGTACTGCAGTTCAGATGAATTTTTGACAACAAGTGTGGATTATCTACTTTGTTATGCAAAATTTGATAGTAAAATAATAAACAATCAATTCTTCTCCTGAACTCTAAGGATGTGAATTTAAATTCACCCACGATTAAAAATATGTTTATCATGTTTTTTGTATTGTAGAAATTTCAAAAAAAAATCTGTACCTTTTCAATTTCATTTTCATGAACTGAATAATGAGGAGACCATATTATTGCACCATATTCCAGTATACTACAGACAAATGCATTATAAACTGTTAGTAATATGGATATTTTCGTGAATTCAAATGAGTTTCTGATAACGAATTCAAGCATTCTATATGCTCTGTTTATAATGTTGGTCATATGTTGGTCAAAAGTGAGTTTCTCATCCAGCGTAAACTCCCAAATCTCTACAATCTGTCTTCTTGGTTGAATATTTATTGTTCATCCTGAAATGATAATCATTCCGTTGTTCAGTAATTGACATACTGAAGCATTTGTCAACATTAAATGTAAGGCGATATACCAGGGACCACTCGTGAACTCTATGTATGTCATTCTGTAGCAAAATCACGTCTTCCTGACTTTTGATTTCGTTGAATGATTCAAAAGCATCCGCAAATAGTGCTAGTAATAAAAAGAATAGGGGTCCTAGATTTGGCCCTTGGGGTACACCAGATTGTGTGAAGAAATCCTCTCATTTTCCTCCTTCATAAACTACATACTGCTTCTTGTCTATAAGATACGAAGCTGACAGCTTCGAAAGTCGATCTGCAAGCTCAAAAGTGTATAGTTTTTTCAACATAACCTCGTGATCAACCTTGTCGAAGGCTTTGCTGAAATCTGTAAAAATTAAATCAAGTTGACTATTATTTTCGACAACTTGATTTGCCTCTTGCATAAAACATGTTAGATTAGTTATCGTGGACCGTTTAGGTAAGAACCCATATTGTTTTTCGCTTCGACATAGATAAACATGATTTGAATTTTTTTTATGAGAAAATAATTTGAAAAGCTCACTGGGTGCACAAATCAGTGCTACTGTCCGATATTTTTGTATATTCTCCCTTATGCCAATTTTAAATATTAGACAAACTTTTGAGCGTTTCCATAGTATAGGGTGAGTACTAGTTTCAAAGATTGAGTTATAAATAATTTTTTACTGACTTGTCCTAATACAATGACTCATGAAATTGTCAAAAAAGGAAATAAAATGTTGTATTTGATGCCATCGTGAAATTTCCTTTAAACCTATTGAGGAATAACTTCAATAAGAATAAGAATAATTAAACGTAGTGGAAATTAGACATGAAAAGTGTTTCAATTTATCTTATCGAAGTGATCATGAATTTTCACAAAATAAACAAGTCGTCAATAACACTCTTGAGGAATATGTAGTGAATAACTATGTGATCTCCACAGTTTCGCACGGAAAGCTCCGAAAGAAACAATACAAAATATTTCTTTAAATTCACTCACAATATTCATAAATCAACGAATATTGGATTCTCTATAATCAACATTCATACACTATTTAAAATAATGTCTAAAACATAATCAACTGATTATCAATTTCAACACGTACGTTATTAATTTCACCTACTAATGACTTGAATCTGGTTTTATTGTTTACTGCCAAATGAACTTCGCAGCTGACTGAATACTCTCTAACATGAACAATATCCAGTTCATTCAACAGCATCCACAACAAGCATAAATTCATTTGAAACGTTCTTTCATTTCCAATTTTTTTCGATCCAACCCGGAATTGAAACCGCCAGCATTCATTTTCGTTGCATATGATACGTATTTCGATTTAATTTAAACTCCGAAAACTAGTCAGTCCACTATAAATAAGCTGGCCTTGTTCACATTTGACGTGTATGGGAGATTGAATTGTGTGCAAGTGCTACACCCATTTCATTTCGTTCAATTGGAAATTTGTTAGATTTGTTGAAACGTTTATAGCCTCTTGATGGAAAAATATACTGGTTCATATCCTCCTAATGAAAAAGTTTAAATACTGTGGAAAAAAACGATGTTATATTGGGGGGAACGTCATTTCAAATATAATTTCATACCTAATTTTTCAATGAAGTTATTGATGATGCTTGTATTTTATACCTAATTTTTCAATGAAGTTATTGATGATGTTTGTGAGGCATGCTATTTGAATTAAAAGACACAACATTGGTTAAAAATTATTCGCTGAAGATCAATGATCATTTCCTTCAGCAAACCATTTCCATTATTTGATGAATGGCAAAAGATTACAAACCGACGAGAAACGTAAAACTCATGGAATTAGAAACCAATGGAATGTGCATACGTGATATTATAGGCACGTGCAAATGGAGCCTGAAGTGTGAGTGGAATAGGGCGCCGAAAGCAGATCCGTACTTTGAATAAAATACTTATTCGCCAAACTCAAACACCTGTTTATGCAGCTGTAGTTTCGTAAGAATGTATCATCTTTCCCACCAACGGATTACCTAGAGTCTTTGAAATCCACTTAATACTGTTCAGGACAACAAGATGATGGTTCCCAATTCTTGGGGTTTTTATTGAATACTCTTCGTGAACAGGAAAATAGCAAATTCAATACTCCTGAACGCTCTGGATTGAATGATTCCGTACAGTCTATCTCATCTTGTGTTCGCAGATCTCACTAATTCAGTTTGTAGTACATGTTCAAGAGTTAGCAAAAACTTATGTGACTTTCTGGAACTCCAACAAGCGTTTTCTACTATGACTGATAAATAGTCCGTGTAAAGCTTGTTGTTGAATTATTTGAAAATAGAACTTTCAACGAGTGATGATCAACTATATTGCCAAATTTACGCCAAACTAACTGACTACTATAAGACAACAAGTATAGCTGAGGCACCAGTTAATTTAATAATAACACTGATAATCCTCCAAGGATAATCTTTCAAGGATGAAACGGACTTGTTCAAGTTTGACGATAGTCGTGTCATGAAATTTTCTGGTGATAACTTGAATTTTGGAGACACCCTAGATTTTGTTCTATGAAACAGAGGACATTGGCAGATCAAGATCTACAGATGATGTGGTGCTGCAGGTTTTTTCGGGTTTTCCTGCAGCTGAAAAAGCAAATGCGCAACTGGAATCAATGAAGTCACCCCGGAGCGCCAATTGAATTTTTTTCGTTGTTTCATAATTTGTATTACTTTCAAAATTTTGAATTACTACTGATAAATATAAATATAGAATCGTATGAATAGTTACGGATTTAATAGTAATAAAAATCACATCAAAATAATAACACCTTCATTCTATTTTCATCAAAACATATCCGAAATAAAAGGTAAAAATAGGTTTTATATCCGATTCATTGAATATGCACTTGAACACTTGAAAATAATTAATTCATTATGGAGCTGTTTTTTTGTTTCTTTCACATTAGTGTGCTTCGCTATGAAATGAAATCTAATATTCATACATTCGTCAGAAATAGCTATGTGATGTGTTTCAGGAAAGTTATCTAATTGATGAATCCGCAAATTAGAAAAAATATCAATATCTATAAAAATTATAGGAGTCTGATACAAAATATTTTGTTTATTTGAATCTTTTGATACTCTTCCTTCACATGAGTTTGAGCGATATTTGATTATTTTCACACATACATAATTCGCAAATTTGAATACTTCCAGAGGAATAAATTGAACCATCCTTATCCTTAACCCATATTGAAGCATGACTGTAGTTGGTATCATTAGAAAATAAGCTATTGATGCACTGATGATAATGTAAAAGTTTCGAAAGTTTCGACTAGAGATTCCGCTTTATGAATAATAACTTTTCTGCCGACTTCAGAAATTCGGACAATTTTTTTAAGTTCATTTGAAAGAGTCATTTACAACCAATTTTCTTAATTTGTTTCAACTAAAAACCTTTTACCAGAAACTTCTTCCGTGGATCGATACTT
>WOGR01008844.1:0-11640 GCA_015342045.1 Leptinotarsa lineolata | reverse complement strand
CTAAAAAAAATCTGATTAGTCTAAAAGGTGTCCCTTTTTAATTAGAAATCGACGTGTCCGAGCTTTTTTTAAAAATCTTACTTTTTATATTCAAACACGGCTCTGTTAAGTTTTCGTTGTTACACACTGTATTGTGAATACGCGTATAATTCCGTAACCTCGTCCCATCGAATACATATTGTATTGTTTCTAATTGCTTATTCAAAATCTACCTGTTTTACCAGATTCATTCATTTATCTAATACGTTTTATTATACTAGTCACAAGTGACTAGTGGTCGTCGAGGTTTCCTGTCGCCTGAAGATTGTCAGAAATTGCGATTTTTGCATAGTGTCTTCTCTTAGTGCTCCCGCAACCATTCATTGACTATCTTAGTGGGGACCCATCTTATAAAAGCGCACTTTGTAACCTGAAGTGCATCTGAACAATCTACAAATTCAACAATAAATTATAAACCCATCACGACAGTGCCTATAGGCAAAGTTGGAACATTGACTTCGGTGTTGAGAGATTGAGAAGCAAAAAATTCCGACGTTAGTATGTTTTTTTTTTGGAAGCAGTATGTCTTATTCACAAAAAATATAAAAATCAATTTAATACCACTTCAACTTATAGTACACGTCAGTATTACTTCATTTCCCTTTCAACACCTACTCTAGTCTTTACACAAAATTTTATTATTTTCAATAGCAAAAAGTTATTTAATTATTATCCTATTAATTTAAGGCAAATACACAATGAAAAGAAATTCAGGAAAAAAGTAAAAGAATTCCTTGTTGTGAGGCCCTGGACGAATTCCACCAAGGCTCTATAGAGTAATTGACATGAAGTAGTATCTTTGTGTAAACAAGTTATTGAAATAACACGAAATGGCTATCGATGTTCATTACTTATCATTGTATATTTACATTTATTCAATATTCATATATTCATGTACTTATATTTGTATCTGTTCAACTGGGCTTAATATTGTTCTGTCCATATATGCTGCTCTTGTCTCTTAGCATCATTTTATAGCTTGTATTTGTTGATTTAATGTCCCGTATACACGTTTTACTTTACTAGACTTTGTCAATGAGATGTTCAAATCTTGAGTAATAGAGCATATTTTGATTGATTGATTATCTACTGTTATATAAAAAATATTGTAAAGTAGTTTGACGTACCAGTAAGTGATGAAGCTGTTGTGTTTTAATAAAATTCATTGTGAAAATGCTATATTATTATCATGAATAGTGTCATTAATTTTCAACAAGTAAAGGTTCAGAGTATTCATGAAGTATTTTTCAATTGAGATTTAAAATATACACAGTTGTCTTTAATGTTTGTCGAAAAATAGGTTATCATTGAAAAAAATTGAAATAATGTTTTCCATATCATTGTTGTCTTTTTTCAATAAATTTCTATAAGTTTTTGACTAATTTCAGGTATTGCTGTGGGATGTGTGGGTATATACACTATTTTTACCTTAGCCATTACCCAGTGGAGGACAAAGTTCAGAGTTCACATGAACCGTGCTGAAAATGAGGCTGGAAACAAAGCAATAGATTCTCTGATAAACTATGAAACTGTCAAGGTATCAGTAAAAATCAATTACATGAAAATATATATACACGATGAGCTGTTTTTTCGGGTTTCTCTCCGTGTTATGTGTTTCTGAACCTCACAAGGATCATTTCCACAACGTTTTGGCAAATTCATAGGGGTGGATGCTACCATTTACCTGGGTTGCTCCCATTACCTGTGTTTGTCCGATTATCTTTGCTGTCCCGCCTGCCTTTGTCATTATACCTGAATAATTATGCGCTTAATTTTGCTTTTGGGGCTGTGGGCTCTGTTTGATTTTTTTGAGTAATAAGATGGATCTCTATGTTGCTGGTGGTCGTTGCGCGTCATCCCTCATACTACTCAGTTGTTTTTCAATTGCGATAGCCTTCCTGATTGTTCGAGAGTAGAAGTTTTCACTGCTTGCTAGTGTTTTTGTGTTCTCGAAATTGATGTCCTGTTCTGTCCTGTTGCCAATACATGTTGGAATAGAGTAGACATGGCGACTTTTCCCTTCATTGATAATTTGTATTCATCCTTGCCTATGTTGATTCGCCTGTTCGTCTGGCCGGTTTAAGTCTTGTCACGGTCCAAACATGGTACTTCGTAAACTCCGTGGGACCCCTGTGGTATCTGATCCTTTGGATTACGGAGCATGGACCTTATTGTAAGTTCTGGAACGAATGATCTTGCTATATTGTGTTGACGGAGAATTCTGCTGTTTTTGTCTGTGGTTCCTTCATGGTAGTATGGTTGTTATGACCGGTGTATCTAGGGTTTTCTGCTGTTTCTGTGTTTTATAATTTTCTCATTCATTCGTAGAGTTGTTTCGATGGTGTTCAACTCATGTTGTTTTTGTTCGATGTCTGCCAACCTCCTTGAACGTGAAATTAGTGTTTTTGCCACAGAGTGTATTTGTTTTGGGTGGTGGTGGGAATTTGCGTTCAGGCAACACACACCAAAAGATACCTGAACGCAAATTCACTCCACCACCCAAAACAGATACACTCTGTTTCAAAAACACTAATTACATGTACAAGGAGGCTAGCAGACAACGAACAAAGACAACAAGAGTTGAACGCCATCAAGGCAACTCTTCGAACGGATGAATACTCAGAGAAAATTATAAACACAACTTCCAAGATCACACAAAAACAGCAGAAAACCTTAGATACACCGGTCATAACAACCATACTATTATATATTGAAGGAACCACAGACGAAATCAGTAGAATTCTCCGCCAACACAACAGCAACATCATTCATACCAGAACGTACAATAAGGTCCATGTTCCGCAATCCAAAGGATCAGTCAGATACCACATACCACTGGAGTCCTAAGAAGTTTACGAAGTACCATGCCAAGGCAATGACAAGACTTACATCGGCCAGATCAACAGGCGAATCAACATAGGCAAGGATGAATACAAATTATCAGTGGAGGGGAAAGTCAACTACGTCTCCTCTCTTCCAACATGTATTGGCACAGGACACAACATCAATTTCGAGAACACAAAAATACTAGCAAGCAATGGAAACTTCTACTCTCGAACAATCAGAGAGGCTATTGAAATTGAAAAACGACCGAGTAGTATGAATAAGAGGGATGCCGCGCAAAGATTACCAGCAACATAGAGATCCATTTTTTCCCTTCAAAAAATCAAACAGCACCCAACCTCAAAAGCAAAACTCAGCACATTATAATTCAGGTAGACGAAACAGAACAAGTAATGGGACCAATCAATCTAGTTCTAAACTCCAGACATCATCAGAAGATGGTAAATGAGACTGCCAAAATGTTGTGGAAATAATTTTTGTGAGGATCAAAAACCCAGAACACGGATAAAACCCGAAGAAACAGCTCATCATACTTTGTCCGTGATAATCTTTAGAGTTGATATACAGTGTCACCATTAAAGTGCGCATCATATGGGAAACTTTTTTTTCGAAAAGTTTCGATGAAGTTCAACTTCGGCACTTGTTTTTGATTCAAATTTAGCTTAAAATGATGCGGCCAACTGCGACCCACTGACGTTCAGTGTTTGTCAAATTCAACTTTTTAAAAAAAAAATTGAAAAAATGCATTTCTAGATCGAATTTAACAAAAAGTTTCTTGAAAAAGTTGTGTCTACGACATTTTATATCCGAAAAAAAAGTTTTCCATATGGTGCGCACTTTAATGGTGACACTGTGTATATTTATACATATATGTAGTATTTTGAAGCTCTTGAATCCTGTTATATATTTCTTCATGGAGAATATCTCGGGTAATGAATTCTTCAATGTAATAAATCAAACGAAAATTCGATTAAAAGACGTTTCTCCCCTGCCCAGGAGCATTTTCAATTTTAGTTTTCATACATTATATTTATAACCTGAGCAAAAGTGGAGAATTTTAATTATTAAGGCGTTTTTATCTTATTTGTACGTGCTTTTTTATGAAAACCATTATAATCAGTTTCTTATGGTGGTTGGCTGTCATTAAACAGCATGTCAGGTTGATATTTGGATTCAATAATATATATTGAATCTACTTGAAGAAACTACGGTTGAAGTGAGGATATGTGCCTCACTTTGTAAATGAAAGTGAAATTTCCTTCGACAAACGTGTCAGTGATGCCCAACTTTTACAAAACAAATGAACCTCACTTTTTTGTTGCTATAAATTTCAGTTTGTAAATTTGCCGCATGGACGCGCTGATTCATATGCATATTTTCCAACCCTGTACATTCTGTCTAGTATGAAATAACTTAGAATACAACATAGTGATGACAATACAACTGACAGCATTGACAAGATTAAAAAAGTAATTGTGAAAAAGACAGATCATAACCGATCAACTGAAAAATTTATACAAAGTAAAAAAGAAAAAATAAAATGCAAAGAACTTCTTTAAATCTTTAAGAATGATAAATTGAAAATCATTCAAAATCAAAGCAATTTTCTGTTAACTTCATTTATGATTTTTTTTTTGCTTTTCCAGGGCGGTTTGTGAATATTTTTTTTCTGTGACTATCGAAAGAACGTCAATTATGTGACCGTTTCCTATTGGGTAAGTAAGCAAAATGAACCATAACTCACTTCTTTGAACCAATCACAATTGACCAGATTTATAAGTTTCTACTATCAAGGGCTATCACAGATAGTCGTAATTTGAAGACCGAAGTCGAAATTTCGACTTTCAAAGTCGTAATTTCCAAGAAACGAATAATAAAAGTATGTGGCGCTTCGGCGGTTCCATGGTAATGTTGCGAAAATTTTCATATTTTGAAAAAATACAAATCCATGATGACAATTATAGAATTTTCACAATAGTGAGTCAGAGTATTCACAAAAGTTCAAAGAGTGGTTAGTTACTCAAATAGCTTCTTGTGGCACTTATTTGAAAGCAACTTTTTGGAGTAGTTGTTAAAAAGGTGGACCTGGGTTGAAATCTCAGCTACGTTGTTTTTCAAAATTTTTTCCAATCACGCAATATTCAAACTGTTTGAAATTGAATAAAATAACAAAAATTGAAATTATGTTTGAATGCTCTTCAGGATGCTTCTTGTTATGAAATCTAATGATTTATCTCTCATTCGAGATATCTTTCACAAATAAATGTTATTATGAAATTTTCCCGTTGAAAGTTATAAAAAAATTCTAGTAGATTTTTGACAAAGTTCATTCTCACGTTAATGGCCACATTTCTCGCTATTACTTTATATCCCCTTCAAATTGAAAATAATGATTCAGTTAGCAGTAAATCAAATTCTGATTCATTTCGTATTTCAACTGAGACAAAAAATGTTCTGTCACTTTTGAGAAATGAGTTGATTATCTGACTATTTCTTGTTTTGTTGGGTATGACGCAAAATTATCCATAACTCACAACTCGAATTAATCACGTTGATCAAATTCATACCTCGCCACATTCAAAGCTAATCACAGATAAGCAAATTCATAACTAAACGGTTGTCTTTAAATTGTTTTCAAACGCAACTATGAGAATTCTGAACTTCAAACTTGTTCATTGACCTGGCATTTAGTTTTGAAATATGTAACTCTTAACGAAAAACAGGAATGAAAATATGGACCCTGGTAGAGAAAACGAGTGTATCCTACCAGAAATTTATGATGTGAATAATTGATATCTTTCTAAGTTCGTCACTTGAGATAAAACACTAAGAGTTATTAGAAACTCAAATAGCTCTATGTCATACTAGGTTGCTTCTTGAAATAATTGCGTTCAAATCTCATCTACTGTACACTCAATATTCAAACTATTTGAAATTGAAGAAAATTTATCATTGACTGTTCATTCATACAGGTCATTGTTCTAGCACCTTCCCTAGAGTTTACCATCCTTCTTCTATTTGAGATACTAAAAAATAATAATGAATAGCTAACAAATGTATTCATATATAGGTTCGTAGTGTAAATAAAAACTTTCATACATAAGAAATACTTCGTACATCATTGGAATTGAAAGTCAGTATGTTATGTAAAAAATGTAACAGTTGTATCTCACCTATCCAAAAAAAGCAGTTGTAATTTTTTTTTTATTCTGAAAGAACAACATATAAATAGACAAAAATCTCCAAGTAATACTAGTATGCGATACCAATGCACACCACATGGTATGGAGGAGCACCGACATCAACACAAGAGGTGAATCACTATTACTATATATTTCAGGGGAAGGGTTAGTTATAGAAAATAAAGGTAAGAAACCAATCTTTGTCACTGCTGCTCGGACAGAAGTCTTGGATCTGACAGTAAGTACGAGCAGGGTAGGGTAAGTGGTCGTATAGAGAAAGGGATGGTATCTGATGAGCCATCGTGCTTCAATCACGGGTACATCTGATTTGACCCAGTAACACCCCCCATTTTGGCTGCGAAGTTCAAGAAACCACGAGAAGCTGACTGGGAATGGTTACATAAAGACACTCCACTCCATAAGAGATACAGAAAGTCTGGAAGGGGCGGTCGAACAGGTAAATAAGGTGCCTACCAAGAAGATTGCTCCGAAAAGACCAAACATTCTGAAGGAAAAAGCACCTGGTGGAATCAACACCCTGAAGTGTTAGGAATCGAGGTGCGAATGTTGTTTCACAAAGCCAGAGGATACGGATAGAACAAAATTAACGCAGTAAAACAAAGACATCTGAAAGACAAAACGAGACTCAGGGAGGCGGGGGTTTTGGTGGGAGGTAGAAGAAACACCTACGTGCGCAATAATCCTCTGGGTACTTGCCAAAGATAATACTGCCAGTACAGTTGGTTTCCTCAGAAAAGAAGATGGAACCAAGTCAGAATCGGAGGAAGAAAACCTGAGGCTGTGAATGACAGTCCACTTTCCAGCGACATCTGAACTTGAGGCCTCGGGCAGAAGAAGAAAATACAAGAAATTTACTTAATAATTGTAAAATAATTTTTGACCCATTCGAAGACATTGCATTCAAGTCGGCTAGAGATGCTCCCAATGCTAAACGAAGAGCATTACAGAAGGATCCAAATAAAAGAAGAATTAGTTTGGTGGCTTTGAATATGGATAATTATAGAGAAATTATTCTCTATAATTATTTCTGTAGTCGTTTCTATAGCGTTACGGTTAGGGCTGTAGGAATTAACTTGTAATGTTTGGGTGCCCGTAGGAATTTTTATTTATGAGAGTTGATTTATACAAATCATAATGATTTTATTTGCATTCTTCTGTAATTCGATAAATGTTTTCAATGCAAATAATGTGAACGGAATTAAAAACATTTTAAACTGAATTGAAAATGCACTATCTACTGCATTCAAGCAATAACTTTTTCCGTTTTGCCAGGCAGATTGGAATATAATCTTGTATTCACCAAAACGGCACAAGGGGATGGAAAAAAATGCGCTGATGGCAAGTGGTTAGCATCTGATAAAAATATTAGTGACTTGTGCCCTGTGAGACTATTCCAAAAATTATTAAGCAAAGATAGATGATTTTTATTCATCCATGAAGGTTTACACAGTGCAGCACAGTTTTAAAACTGATCAGACTAGTCAATTACATATAACATGAACATACACATAACATAAATGAATGGTTAATAGATTTACATATTAGAATTAGTAGCCTGATTAATTAAAAAGTCATGTAATGTCGTTTTGAAAACTTCAATATTTTTCATTTCGCCAATGAATTTTACACACTGGTTATAACACTGGATACCCAGATATGTGAATGAGTTTTGTGCTAGGCCTAGACGGAAAAACTGTGAAAGTATCTCACTTGCATTGCCAATGGTATACTCATGTAGAGTATTTCCTCTCACATGACTTTTTTTTTCTTTTTTGATGTTGCTGGTCATTAAATATATATATACATACAAGGCAAGGTCAGAATGGACAGTCTTTTAAATCACTTTAATAAGATGAATGATGAAGATGTTGGTGTTGTCTCGAATTTGTTGCAATGTTTTTATTTTTTGATTGTATCTAATACGTCTAATGCTTTTTAAAATAGTTATATCAACACGAAGAAACTACTTTTCGGTGAGTAATTTAATTAACAACCCATTATCTCTCAATAAAATTAAAACGATACTAATCGTATAAGTTTTGTGGGAGATATGTTGACGAAACTACAATGTTACAGAGCCCTGAAGAAGAATTTAATTAAATTGGAAACGTTGGCAAGAAAACAATTGTTTCTTTAAGAAAAAATTGATCCTGTTACCTAACTAACCTTTCTTCATGAATGATGATTTTATTTTCAGATTTGCATGAATATGTTATATCACTAATGAAAACGATAAAAAGTAAAGGACTCGGAACCGATCCCTGTGGTACACCAACAGTTACATTTGCAGGATTTGACTTTATAGATTCAATCATTAGTATCTGTGTTCTGTTTTCTAAGTAAGATGCAATCCACTTATTAGCTGCACCCCGGACGCCCAGACTGTAGAACTTATCTAACAATAGTATATGATCAACTGTGTCGAAAGCGCGACTCAGATCGAAAAATAGAACAATAGGAATTTTTTATCATTCAGATATTGATAGATTTGTGTGTATAATACTGTAGCGTCAGTTTCAATGGATTTTCCATGTCTAAACCCATGTTGACAATTTGGAATGAGATTGTTGTGTTCCAAAAAAAAAAAGTGAGTCGTATATTGGTTATGTTGTCAATTACCTTGGCAAACTGGGATTGTAGGCATCATTCCTGTAATTGGCAACATCTTCTCTAGATCCTTTTTCCTTACAAATTGGGACCGATTTTGATATCTTTAAAACCTCTGGATAATGTCCATCAACAAACGAAAATCAACTTTTTTTACAGTTTTTCGCAGATATCATCTACACCTGCCGTGGTTTTTTCGTTGTTTTTTTATAATTTCATAGATCTACTGTGGTGTGGATGGTCTTGAAAATATAATACTATTGAAAAATTTACGTTTCAGGTTCTCCAAGTTTGGTTTAGTAGCTATCACGTTCGTAAATAATAATAATAATGATTTATTTTCCCAAGAAACATACAATGTTTATAGGAGGGAAAAATTATTCAAAGAAACTAACTATAACATAACAAGTACAAACAGAGTACCAATAAGATAAATCAGAATTGAGACTTGACGTGATTACAAATCTTATTTTTATCTTTTTCTTGAATATTATTTATTGTTGGTTGTAATGGTAGTGGAGTTGTTGATTTATTAAACGAAATACAGATAGAATCAAACTAGCTCATCTTCTGGAAAAAAATTCTACAATAGGTAGAAATAGACGAAACAAGCTGCCAAAAAAATCAGATCTACTGCTGTGAGTGGTTTTATGAAAAATAAAATACAAAAGCAGTAACTAATTATAATCACCGATCACGGAAAATTCCGGTACCTCCAAAATAAATTTAGAACCGGCATTGCATATTGATAAAAGAAACGATCACAAAGTGAGCAATGAAAAAAAATCAGACACCAATTATCTACAAAACTTGTATTTTTTTTGTTGGTTGTTCTAATGTAACTAAATATAATTGAATTGTATTTTCTGTTTTAGATTTTGAAATAACGTTTTTCATAATGTTTTTTCCGGAAATAATAACATGTATCCCTTGTACATCAAGCTCAATCGATGAAAATGCACTTGATCTACAGTCTCAGGATTTTATCGAATGATTATACACTCAATTCATTTGCTTAGCAAATTTTCGAAAGCATTCAAGTGTAAAATGAACTCTTCACAAACTGGTGGAGATCATGTATAAATGTTACTCAGACACAAACTGGAAGAAAAAAGGTTTATTTTGAACTAAATTGCTTTGCTTCCTCCTTTGGAGCTTTCCTACATTTTTTTGCATACAATTGAAGAATTGAAAGCCAAGAAGCTTTTTTCCCAAAAACGTATCTCTCCTATAAATTTACCGCTTTCAATTTTTGCTCATAGCTATTGACGGTACGATTAAACGAATTATATCCGTTTGAGATTATAATTTTTTAAACTGTTTCATGCTTTTTTTTTCATAGAGCTCAAAAATTCAAATAATCCAGGAATTATCAACGGTGAAATGAGTTACTACCTTATTTTTTGTTTATCGCGATTTTATAGAAAATATGTTTGAAGGTTTTTTTTTAATTCGCCTCAATTCGTTAAACGGTCACTTTTCGAAAAAAGTAGGAAAACATTTTATAGAGAATAAATAAATAACAACAAGTGAGGAATGTGGTTATTTGTGAGAATTAAGTTGATGATTCGAGTAAGTTGAATACTGTATTTTTTCTATGACTTATAATAGGAATATCTTGAGATAAGATTTATTTTTGAAGGATATTCAGAATGAGAGACATGTTATTGAATTACATAACAAGAAGCAACTTGAAAAAATCATTAAAAAATACTCACTTCAAATTATGCATGAAAAAATCATTCAAAAATACTCACTTCAAAATATGCATGTTCATTTAAAATGTGGAGAAAAATAAAAAACATTCAGTACTATGTTTCAATGAAATCAATTCAATTCATAATCATAATACCCGGTGAATACAAAATATAGTTTCACAACGACACAAAAGTAAATTTGGTCAAAAATGTATTTTTCATGATGGAGTTAATTTATACAATAAAATGCCTAACAATATAAAAAAAATTAATTATAGGAAGTTCAAAATACAGCTAAAAGAATTTATCTTGAAATCGATTTACAATTTTCTAGTTTCACATATTATTATTTATTTTTGTTGTTTATTTTCATTTGTTATATTTTCTTAGTATGTTTTTTTCTTCAATTTGTATGTTACATTGTCTCTACTATAAACTTGTAATGTTTCTTGGGAATAATAAATTGATCATTATTATTTCATTAAATTCAATAACTTGAAAATTTGATGGTTCAAATATAGTCTATGCCTATCAGTAGGACTTGAACCTCGAACTTTGATTTACAACTGCGATGTTCCACCAACTACTACTAGTGTGACCCAATTATTTGAGTTTCAAACTATTCTCATTTTTTTTTGGGTAATAAACTTTTGAAAAACGTCAATTTCTTTGCCACATTTCAGATTTATAGTTTTATTTTTTCAAGTCCATAATTTTTTTCTTGTTTTATATTGAAAAGTTAGTTCATTGATCAAGTTTGACGTTTAGGAACTTAATTTGATGAATTCCTTAGATATAGTAGCGATTGAAAATAATTTAAACAAAACTGTTATTTCTTTGCATGATCTACACATGTTTGTAAAAAGTTTATTTTGAAATTAATAGCTTTCTTCCTTTCTTTAGAATATTCCCACATTTTTTGTTTAAAGATGGAGAACTAGAAAGCCAAAATCTTTCAGTACCACCTTTCAATAAAAACTATATAGTTGTGAATATGCTTAACTTTGATTGGTTTCGGAGGTAGTGAGTTAAGAATCTGGTCATTTCTGAATAATTTGAAAGTGTGAGAAATGAGATCATTGATTACTTACTCAACAAGAAACGGGCACCTAATGGACGCGTTTTTCAACTCAAAAAAGTCTGTTTATCTTGTGAATATATCATGTTGGAACGAGTAAAACGTTTCTGTTCTTCACATTAGTTGAGTTGGAGAGGCATTTATTGACAACACTGTATCGACCTCACTCGTT
>WOGR01008843.1:0-11640 GCA_015342045.1 Leptinotarsa lineolata | reverse complement strand
GAAGCTTGTGACTTAATTTCGAACCCAGTTTACATTATTGAACATTAAACCACCAACACGCATACGTAGAGTAAGGACCGAAGAAAATATTGCGGCTGTATCCGCCAGGCTTCGTAATGACCGTGAAATGTCGATTCGCCGCCGTTCGCAGCAATTGGACCTCTGCTACTTTCACTACCTTGAAAGTTTTGCAAAAAGATTTGGGTGTAAAACCTTATAAGATACAGCTGGTACAAGAATTGAAGCTACACGACCTCTCATAACGTCTATTTGGTGAATGGGCGCTGGGAAAGTTGGAGGAAGATCCACATGTTTATCGAAAAATTGTGTTCAGGGACAAGGCTCATTCCTAGTTGAATGGATACGTTAACAAGCAAAATTGCCGCATCTGAAGTGAAGACCAGCCACAAGCATTGCAAGAGATACCGATGCATCCCGAAAAAGTAACTGTTTGGTGTGGATTATGGGTCGGTGGCATCATCGGGCCGTACTTCCTCAAAGATGACAATGGCCGGAACGTTACTGTGAATAGCGAGCGCTACCGTGTGATGATTAACGAGTTTTTGTTTCCCAAAATGGAAGAATTGAACATGCCTGACATGTGGTTTCAACAAGAGGGTACCACATGCCACGCGAAACAATGGCCCATTTAAGAGCCACTTTCGGTGAATAGTTTATCTCACGTTTGGGGCCCATCAATTGGCCGCCTAGATCGTGTGATTCAACGCCTTTGGATTGTTTCTTGTGGGGTCGTTTGAAGCTCATGTCTATAGGGATGAACTAGCAACGACTGACGCTCTGGAAGCCAATATTGAAGCGTTTATACTTGAAATACCGGTCGATATGTTAGAGAGAGTGTGCCAAAATTGGACCTTGCGCATGGGCCGTCTAAAGCGGAGCCGCACATATTTGCATGAAATTATCTCCAAACAATAAATTATACTGATCGTTCCATCGATTCCAATAAAGATTTCATCAATTTCTTCGAATTTTTTGTATATTTTTAAATCAAATCCTATAACTCTTAAAAAATCACCCGTTATATATACATATTATTTTATATATTTCATTATATGTATATATTTTCTGTCAATATCGTGTATTTTCATTTTATCTACGCTCGTGATGTATTTCTGTAGACTTTTTCTGAATACAAAAAAATTAGATTGTCTGAGTTCTGAACTAAAGGTGTTGAAGAGTTTTGGTCCGAGATAAGAGTGTCATCTTTGCCCAATAGCTTTATAAGATGGAGTCATTAAGGTATAGCTGAGTTTTTGTTAGCGTTTGCTCTTGTATGATGGGAATGCAATAATAAAATGAGGCTATTCTTATTTCTGAATTGAAATTTTCTGAAAGAATAGCTGTCTGATATCAAAAAGTTTTGTTTCATTATACAGTAGATTTGTGAAGTAATATTGATCTTTTTTGAATATTATATTGAGCAACATATTTTGTAAAGTTTGTAATTTTTTAAATATGTGCTAGCTACGACTTCCCTGCCTATTATGCCATGTGAGAGCCTAGATTTAACGAATGCCTAGTAAGTTGTGATCAGTACAGTACATATACTCTAAATTTATATATTATTCTTTTGAGGGAATTTGTTACGTTGTCGACATGTATATTTCATCTCAAATGTCTATCAACAGTGACACCAAGATATTTGATTTGGACGGTTGCGCTAATTTGTAAAGTTGTTACGTGATTGTTAAAAGATAACTTTTCATAATTGGGCAAGTTGGAAGCATAACTGCTCAGCAAAAGAAACATAGATTTCTTAAAATTGATGGTGGGTAGTTTATGATCAAACCAATCTATCAGGTGGCTGAAATCTTTTTCAACGATATGTTTCAAGTTGTCCCAAGAATCTGCGCTATAGGAGATAGCCGTATCGTCAGCGTATCTGATGATATTTCCACATGTTTGCAAGGTGAGTAAGCTATTTATGTGAATCACGAATAGGATTAGCCCCATAACTGTTCCTTGTGGAATTCCGAAAAGAACATTTCTTCCTTTACTCATACATCCGTTTGTAATTACGAATTGTTTTCGTGAGTCTAAATAAGATTGAAAAAACTTTAAAGCATTTTCTTGAATGCCAATACTGTTCAAGGCTTCCAACAACTGTGAATGATCCACAGTGTCAAACGCCTCAGCAAGGTCGAGAAACAAAGTGACACCTCTACTTTATCAAGCGCATCGTACATTTGTCTTGTTAGGGAGGAGAGCATCATGAGTCGATTTAGCATTCCAGAAGCCAAATTGTTTGGAAGAAAGAATATCATGTTGCGCTAAGTAACAATCCAGTCTGATTTTCAATATTTTAACTAATATCTCAGCAAAATTTTATATCAAAGATATTGGTCTATAATTCAATGGAACATTTTCGTCTTCTTTTTTATGAATGGTCTTTATACTAGCAATTTTGAATTGTGGCTTATATACTCCTTCCTACTTCCACTATTATTTGGTTATTTCTCTTGCGATCTTTTGCAATGTCTCAGATTTCATGAAATCTATTCCGAGAGATTTGTGAGGTTTCAGGAAATGAACTATATTACAAATCTCTGTGGGGTCTGTTGGTTTAAAGAATATGAAGCCTCTTATGGGAGGAATGCGAGGGCCAGGAGAGAGAGGTTTGACCATTTTGCCAGCGAGTTTTGGAACAATATTTGTAAAAAATCCCTTTTCGATGAAAATTGATATTATTTGAATTGTGCTTTTATTTTCTCCGCTCACTACTTTGATAGTTTTCCATAAGAATTCACTGTCACCTTTGATTTTGCTTATTTTATTTTAATAATAATTGTATTTTGTCGTTTCAAATAATTCATTTTCATAATTTCTGTATGTTATAAATTCTTTTTTTTTCTGCGTTACTCACATCTTGCTTGTGATGTTAGTAAAAAGTCTCATTGAATTCATTTATCCTATTGTGATCCAAGGTTTCCTTTTTTTGTGATTACTATTGTATTCAATACTTTTAGTGTGTGTTTCGATCATGTTTTCCATTATGTCAGTAAAATATTCAGCGGCTGCTTCTATTTCCTCAATCTCATAAAATTATATCCAGCTATGCCTCAGTATTGTTTTTCTCAATTGTTCATAATCAATGAATTTCCTATAGTACGCATTATCGCATGTTTTTCTGATCAAATTGTGGTTTATAATATTGGTTAATATGGTGGAGGAATGATCTGTGATAGAGTTGTCAGTAACAAAAGAGGAGCATAAATCCTTGGGTAGCCCATCATTAATTTTCACTAATATATGATCTAAGCAAGGGTCTCTGTTGATCTATGCACATTAATATCTTCAATATTCTTCAATACTTTTGAGGAAAATCTAACATATTCTGAATAGCGCAAATAAGGATCCATTTCAGTTCATTATTTTTAATGCAATATTTAACCTGTGGTGGAAGTCCATCATATCTCGAAGTAGAGTGTAGTAGATTCATGATGCAGAAAAACTCAAAGTGTCCACAATTTATTATCACCCTCAGATTTTAGAATGGTAAAACCATTGATCAGTACATGTTTCGATCCTTTATAGGTTTATCATCAGCTAATTTTTAAAAATTCTGCAATAAAGGAAGAACAATATAATATCAGTCAATACTATGTCGAATAAAATTACTTACATGAATAGGAAAAAGTTTTTAAAAACGAGAAAGGAAAGTGTCACATGTTTCCAATGAATAATTGGTGGCAATATCAATTATAATGAAAATTTTTATTTCAAGTAAAATGAAGGAAGTTTATAACATCTTCACTATGTATGACTGACGTATGGGAGGCTTGGAGCCTTTATATCCACTGAGCATCAAAATAAAAAATTTTAAATAAATTGAGTAGAGTGCCTTTTTGGCAAACTTGTAATATATCTAAATCAGAATGAATATCAAAACAAGTGTTATATTCATCTAAGTGTAGATTTCTGAAATCATCAATTAGTTTAACATCTTCAAGAACCCTTGTTTTAATTTTCCTACCACTTTGTTCATTATACTGAGCGGAACAATCTGGTTATGAACAAGAAATTCTGTAAACGCCTAATTTATAGGAGATTGGACCTTTATCTTTAGTGTTGACTATCAATTTGAAAATAGGATCTATGGTATGAAAAAAATTAATATCTTTACAATACCGTCTGAGAATATTTAAAATATCTAGTAAAACTTTACCTAAATAAGGAATAGAGAAATATTTATTGGAATTGTTTGCAAGGAATGAATTCCGATTGAGACCAGTGTTTGTTCTAAATTCTATTATTCAGATAAGCAGAGAAACCACCATTGTGACCTATTTGTTCAATAATGTTCAACTCTATCGAAATTTTCAAGTGAGATCGGTATACTAAATAATCTGTGAAATAATGAATTGAACACTGCAAATGTATGGGATTATGGGTGGCAAGACGAAAAAGGAATAACTGAATCGGTATGGGCAGGTTTTCTGTAAATTGAAAATCCAAATTTGGAAACGTTAATGTTAATCATAAAATCTAGAAAAGGAAGGAAATTGTCTTTTTATAATTCCATAGTGAATTTTATAGGAGGGTGTAAGGAACTTATGAAATCTGAAAGAAGGTTTACTTCTTGATAATTGCCATTGAAAAGTATAATACAATCATCAACATATCTGTGACAAAACAATATTTGATTGTTCAAAGGAAATAATTGGAAGACATGTTCTGAATCAGCCATAAAAATCTCTGCTGAAAGAGGAGACAAGTTGCTACCCATATTGAACCGGAAAAATTTTTGCTGTAAAACGATATTTAGAAGAGAAAATATATTGAGGGTATGAAATGACAAAGTATCTGATTTGAATAATAACTCCTCGACTAATTTCATACAATCTCCAGGAGGAATACTAGGGAACAAATTGACAACATCGAAGCAAGCCAAGAGACTTGCAATTCTCCGGTTTTCAAGCTAGCCTCTTGGTTAAATTCACTTATTCTCTTCTATTTCTCTGTAGAATTCTTCTGATCTTACTCGAAAAGTCAAAATCTTGGTTGTACCACCCAATTCCATTCTGTTGTCCTTCGATGTTGTCAATTTGTTCCCTAGTATTTCTCCTGAATGTTGTTCAGGAGAAATACTAGGGCGTTCACAGAATTTCTTGTTCACAACCAAATTGTTTCGTTCAGTATGTTGGACAAAGTGGTAGAAAAATTGAAACAAGATCCTGATTTAGATAGATTACAAGTTCACCAAAAAGGCACTTCACTCAATTCACCTGAAATTTTTGAAATCAACTCAGCCATTAACAACCCTAATGTTATCTCTCTTAATGAACAAGTACAGTTTGAATGCAAACCGTTTTTCGATTCTCTCAATTTGAACTGAATTTTCCCTGCCTTGATCTTTCATATACCCTCATTTTATTTATTTTGTTGGTATGGTTGTACAGTTGTTTGTTGGTCTGCCCCAGTTGTTTGATACCTTTTTTCCATTCCATGTACCTATGTGCTATAGATGTCTCGCATGGATATGTTGCTGATCCGGACCATTGTTCTTCCTACCGTACTGATCTCTTAGTCGTACTCATTGTAACTAGCTGGCCTGCATAGATGGTATGGGATCTGTTTTCTCAGAACACGAGTTGATATGTAGACGGTGGTCCTCCTTCTGTTGTGTTCTGTGTTTGCAGGTCTCTTGTCACTGTTCCATGTCATCTCGACTTTATGTCTTCATATATTTTTGACAGATGATTCTCCTTTCTCATCCAACTCAGTTCGGTTCTCTTTCATTAGAATTCGTATTCATGTGTAGTCTTTTGATTTTGATGTTGATCAATGGGTATAAAGGCTCCAAGCCTACCATACGTCAGTCATTTATAGTGAAGATTTTATGAATATCCTCCATTTTACTCAATATGAAAATTTTCATTATATATAACTGCGACCAATTATTCATTTGTAAGAAGTGACAATTTCCTTTCTCCATTCTAAAGTTATTTTTTACTTCATGTAAGTGATTTTATTGGTCATTATATTAACTTATGTTATATTGTGTTTTTTTTGTTGTAGAATTTTTAAAAATTAACTGATGATGAACCTATATAGGTAAGAAACATGTACTGATTGATGATTTTACCGTTCTAACATCTGAGGGTAATATTAAATTGTGGAGACGACTTTGAGTTTTTCTGCATGGTAAATACAATATTTGTCGGATTATAAAATATACATATATATAAAATTTCAAAGTTTTGAAACACTCAATCATTGGCATGATGAAATAATGAAATAAATTGGCATAATGAAATAAATTTCAAAATCTATGGGCGTTCAGAGGAGTTGAAGTTATTAATTTCATTTTCTGTTGGCTTGTGACTGGTCAAACAGACGTATAATGGGTACATTATACAATATTCGTGGAAAAAAATGTTTGTTCATTACTGAGTTGAACTGCATGAATATAGATCATTTTTCAGCATAATATATAGTAAATTAACGTTCCACGTTCCGCCTTCCAAGCGGAAGACCGGGGTTCGATTCTCCGCCGGGCCACCGTGCTGGGTAATCGCACATTAAAAGGTAAGGCCTCGTTAATCCATTGCTCGCACAAGTTTAGACTTCTGAGGGTTGACGTTCGTCAGCTGGTTAACGGAATGAACAATTTTAGAACAATTTCCCAATACTCTGAAACAATCTTTTTCTTTGAAATCGATAAAAGCATGAAATTATTTCATGAGTCTTTTCTATTCAAATAACAACTTAACTCATGTAACACTTGAAATCAACTGTCATTTAAAATAGAACAAATTTTGCGAACAATCGTTTTCAATGTGTCCAATAAATGCATGAATCAATCAGATTCAAACAAATGAATTGAGGATTAAATATTTGTGACAGTGAAAAGTAAAACGGTGTTCCATAGTATTACTACAAATACCTTCTAAAATGACTGGTTCATTGGATGCTTAAAATACAAAAACAATAGAGAATCCAAATTTTATCAATTACTACGAACAAAAAGATTGAAATTCAAAAACACTCATATCGAACTTATTATTGTCTACCAGTGAGGATGACAGTGTTCCATGTGAGTGAAATTTTTTACCTTTCATTGAGTATAGTGTGAAGGAAACCTATGAATGATATCTGATTCAATTCCTTAATGAATGTTGGCTCTCCATGTTTCTCGATTGTTTTTTTTCAAATATGGATGACATACGATATAAAGTCGCCTGTTGTTCTTTGTTTCCGAAAGTCATATTGATGATCGCTCAAAATGCCTTCCAAATATTCAAGGATATGGTGGTTTACGGCTTTCTTCTTGATTTTTGATAACACTGATAGTAAAGCGACTGATCTATAGTTACTTGAAAGATTTTTCTTGTCCTTTTAGGAAATGGGCTGAACGCGAGCAATCTTCCAACAAGAAGGAAAAACCCTTTTTTGTAAGACAGGTTGAAAAGTTTGCAAAATACTGGTGCGAGTTCTTTTGCCCACTTTTTGAGTACGACAACGGGTACTTTATGAGAACCAGACGCCTTGTTGATGTTGAGCTGTTTCAAAATTCGCCTGACTAGACGTTGTCGAAAAGTAATTTTTGGCATTGTGGATTCTAGTGTGGAAATAGTGGGTGAAGTCTTTCCCAGAAAATCGACTGTGCAGTGGGACGCAAATTGTTCAGCTAGAAGATTTGCTTTTTCTATGGCTGTTGTTGCAATTGAACCATCCGCTTGTGTTAGTGGTGGAATCGTGGATTTTCTAAAATTCTGGTTAACAGCTTCAGCTACCAACCAAAAGGATTTAGAAACGTTGTGATTGGCAAGCAATTTATCCCTAATTCTCTGGTTGTGAAATTCTTTTTTTCCATTTATTCTATGTTTGCAGCTGTTGCGAGCATT
The DNA here is from genome assembly GCA_015342045.1 of Leptinotarsa lineolata. Lineage (NCBI taxonomy): Eukaryota > Metazoa > Arthropoda > Insecta > Coleoptera > Chrysomelidae > Leptinotarsa > Leptinotarsa lineolata. Next base: position 3,772 of record WOGR01008843.1, on the reverse strand, counting down.
ATTAAACCTAGTTCGGTTTTTTGCACTGGGATTTTTGCGCCACTGTCGGTAGGCAAGATTTTTGGAGGCGACAGCTTTCTCGCAATTTTTTTGAACCAAGGATTGCCGTTAGAAGTTCGTTTCATTGAAAAAGAAATATATGCATCCATAGATGATAAAATAACTTCCGTGACTTCAGAAGTACAACCAATCGATTTGATTATAAAGCTTCTTTGTTTATTTATTAGTTCAGCTGTGAATCCAACAGAAGCTCAATAATTTCAAATTGAATTACTGGTACTGATTCCAGTGTTTTACAAATTTTCTGACAGCACAAAAATTAGATGATGAGTGGAGAGCTCACGCAATTCTAGATTTTGATCAACATGGTTTTGATCTTAAAGGAGTGAACATTGATGCTGAATATTTTTGGGGTGAAGTTTTCCACCTGAAAGACTGTGCAAAACAATACTCTCTCCATTATGAAAATTTTAATGTGTTTATTGCTGATACTGCCATTTTGTGCGCACTATGACAACTATTATAACCTAACAAATCGAACGTCAATTTGTTTGATCTGTCATTTTTTTTCTCTTAATAATCAGAAGTTTCATGAAATGTCATTCATATGGAACATTCTTCAATGGTGTAATCTTCGGGAAAATACATCTTCCTTAATTTAAATGAAAGTCTTTCTTTATCATTTACAATTCCATAAATTTGATAATGTGGTCAGGAAAAAAAAGATTCCATTGTTCTTAAGTTTTTCAAAATATTATTATAAGGCATGGCTAAATGTTTGCACGTTTACTCATAAATACGGCCCCTATCAATTGTTTCAAGAAGGGTGAACCTTTGAATCCATACCTGCTGCCCTTTTGAATTACTTCCTCTCAGATATATTCAGAATCATGTAAGTTATCTCAAAGTAAGATTGTATTGAAAAAGTTGACTAATATTAACCGAAACACATAATAGAAGTACTTTTCAAATTTTACCAATGTAGATGAATATTCTACTACTTATTTATGAAATTACATTCAGCTTGATTATGCATAACATGTCAGGAGAAAACTCCTTCCTTGAATTTCATTTATACTAAATCATCTCAGAACATAATATAAAACAAAGTTCCTCGCCATTCCAGTCTCTCTGTCTAGCTGAACTTAAAATCTATGGAACTGATTTTTGAATTTTTATGTGGTTTTCACAAAAGGACGTCAAGATGAAGGTTCATCTATATAATTCAATTGTTTTAAGTAAATTGGTTGAAATGTGAAATGTGCAAAGACGGTGTGAGAATCCGGTGCGGGCGTCAGTAAAATGTTTCAGACTCTTCGACAAATGCATTCTGAAAAAAGGAAGCTATCTAGGAAAGCATTATTTTGAATCGTTGACAAATATCCATCTAAAATTCTAAAATGAGTGGATGATCTTCCAGATGTAAAGAGCGGAAGTAAAATAATCCGATTGCCATCTGTGACGCAGTAACTTGGATCTCTTAGTTACAAAAAGGTTACAATGATCGTCAAATATAGTTTTCATCTGTCTACCTTCCTATCCACTCACTGTTCACGTTTTGTGCTTAGTCCTTTCAGTGATAGATGGCGTTACCAATACCTTCATAACATCGATACTTCATATATGGTTGTAGTTTTTGCGGAAGATGGAGATGGTGTTGAGAAAACATTTATTTTGTTTTCACTAGATTCAACTATATTCATAGAAGACACTACGTACAAAAAAAATTATGAAGTAAATATGGTTGAAATTTTTTGTTGTTTATAGCATTATATTTCATATCAACCATATTATAACTTGTTTCTTTTGAAATATAATTATGTGAAATAGTGAAAAACGATAACCCTATTATAAATAACCACACAAACTTGATTTGTTAATTATAATGAGAATACCATGCATTGCAGCTTTCATTTTCAGATCAACATTTGGCACGGTTTCTGTTAAGGCGGATTTCCACCAAACGGACTCTCTTGCGACTGGTTTCGTTTTCAAAAACAGAAACAAACAACTTGTTATAGTTTCGAAAACAAACTCTATACACGAGTTCCACTAAACAGACAAAAACTAGTGTAAGTCACGTGTTTTGTGGTGAGATGTTTTGTGTTGTTTCCACTACACGATCAGTTTTCATCATGCCTTCTCTAGACGGTGTTTTAATAATGACCTGTGGTTTTTTATAGAATAAAATAGAATATATTTATTTGACTACATTACAATACATGTTTGTTTGTAGCATGTCATATTAAAAAAAATACAATACAATAGAATATTATTTGTTAAAATATATCCTATAATTTTTGAAAATAATGTAATTTTATAAAATATTATCAAAACAAGGAACGATAGTTAAAAAACCCATAGAAAGTACATAAAATTGTAAAATTGGGCGAGACGAATTTTATTCTCTACAAAGTCTAAAATGTTGAATGTATTCCTCTGTGGAATAAAAACAATGCGTCTAAAGTAAGTTTTTTATCCTCATTTTGAATGAATTCACACTTAATGATTTCAATTCCGGTAGTAGTATATTGTAGAGATGATAATTCAGTGAATTTGTCTTTGATTTGGTTAGGCGGAACCTGTTTGACCTCAGGTTATCTGCTTGTCTGGTAGCATGGCCTATGTTTGTCCAATTGTTTAGTGAGCATCGCGGAGTTTTTGTGAATCTCTGTTAGAACTTGGAAAATGTACAAACACGGAAAGGTCATTATTCTGCGTTTAATAAACAGAGGTTGGCAGTGTTCCAGATAGCTGACACAGGACAAGATCCTGACAGCTTTTTCTGTAAACAAAAAATTGAGATAGAATCCGATGAACCACCCCAAAGAATAGTAGCGTAACTTATGTGAGAATGAAATAAAGAAAAATATGTTGTTCTAAGTGAATTTAAATTGGTTATAGTTTGAAGTTGTCGTAGGACGAACAGAACACTGCATAGTTTACTTTTCAATTTGGTAATATGAGGTTTCCACGATAGATCACTATCCAGAGTTACTTCGAGTAAGTTTACAGAATGAGTTTCTGTGGCATTCGTAGACGGAAGATAGAGATACTGTGATTTATCTTTATTTAGTTTGTTTCTGTCAAAGTTCATTATCTGCCAGCAATCCAGCATGCTTTCGATTTATTTTTAGCTGAAGTAATATATCGATCATAAGCTGCCTTTTTTGATTTCATCAATAAACAGTTGTATATAGTACTGAATTGGGTGTAGTTGTTGTAATCAGTTGATTTTTTAGTTACATCAGCTTTAAGTTTCAGAGCTGATAGCGAATCTCTCATAGATTCAAAACTATCATCGAACCACCCAACTGGAATGTATTTTTTATTTGTAGAGTATTTTCTCAATGGCAATATTTTGTCACCGCATCGTTGTAGGATTTTACCAAAAGATTTGCCAAGGATCAACATTTCCACTAGATTCAAAAATTGACCAATCAACAGAATCTAGGGCATTTCTTATTTTTGAAATGGATTTCTTACTGAAAGACCTTTGATAGAAAAAATTTGAATTTACTTCTTTTTCCTGAATGCTGGTAAACTGACCACGGTGAATAGAAATGCAAGGTTCTAAGACGCCACTTTCATACACGGATTCACTGAGATTTGTTATTAAATTATCCAGACATGTAGACGATGAAGCTGTGATTCTTGTATAATCACTTATAGTAGCTGATGAACCAAATGACCTTAAAATACAATTCAAATCATTCAACTCTTTTGAGTTACCCTTGAAATTTATATTGAAGTCGCCCGCTATAATTATTCT
>WOGR01008842.1:0-11641 GCA_015342045.1 Leptinotarsa lineolata | reverse complement strand
ATGTCCAGTATATGCGGTCTCGGCCCATATCCATCGACATACCGCGGCCCTAAGAGTGCTTCATTATCATATACGGCACTCTTACGGTATTGACGAGACACCGGTGTTGCCCTACGCTCCGAGAGATATTGAATCCGTTGTAGGGAACGAGAAGTGCTGAATTTATTGGAACTATCCGTTCTCTTTCCTCAGGCTACTGCCACCAGAACAAGACGATATTTGGCGTGTAGTTTTCAGCTCCTGGCGAGACGAATATCGTCCGAAATGAGGAGGAAAAACTCCGCAGACTCTATCCAGACCACCCTGTGAAGAAAGTTTTTCTGGTTATTGGAGTCCTTGGTAGAATGATGCACTCTCTACTCTCGAATCCTCTAAATCATACCGTCCTGCCGCACTAAGGCAGAAATCTTAGCCGTACAGATGCAGAAGGCTGTCATTTTTGGCTCACTGCGCTCTCGAAGGACACTTGATTCTCAGACCCAATGATTACTCACCTCACGATGTGGGGTTAGTGATCTTTTACGGAACATGGCACTATTATGTAGGGGAACAGTGTACATCTTTCTAAACCTGGTGACTCTGTTATATAAATCTGATCCTACCACCAATTTGGCCACTATTTAAATGGGTTTATTATATTTAGAGATTGTATATATCAAGTTTGATAGATTCAACACAAATCTAGGTTTAAGCTTCAACCATTTTAAATTATTAAAAGACCTGCTGATATGGTTAAATTTTCTAAGGTTATAGCAGTACTTTATACAGAAGTTTTGATTTTTTTGTAAGCTATTCACAATTCACCATATATTGTTCTTTTATGAGTTTGCTACGATGGCATACGTTTATCTTTTTAGAATAGCCTTACTGTGAAGGTTCGCAATTTTTGATTTTGTATTGTCTTTAGGTACATAAGCAGAAATTTCAAAGTTTAAATCGATAGTTGTGAATATCTTTTTGTTTGGGTGCATTTATCAAAAGATGTTATTATTATTTACACTATTATTCTTCTAACATAATAAATTTGATGAGATCTTTTGGAAACCGAATTGTTAAAACCATATAACCTAGTTTACGAAGCAAAAGCTTATGTTTGTAAAAATTCTCATTCAAAATTCTCATTCATAATCTTTAATGAATCGACTACTTTTGAATGGAAGAACCATTTCAATGAAATCATAAAATAATAAAAAATCGAACAATTCCATTGATATATGAATCACTATCTCATATTCAATCCATTTATACACAAAATTAATCAGTGTATTACTCCACAATAATGACTTTATAATTTCCATTTCGTGTAAGGATTGCCTCGAAATATATGTAGGACAAACTTCCAATCGGCCTAATAGTCGTAATACTTCACATAACGCGATTGTAGATGAAAATTTAATTGTTGCATGTTTACAGAACATATCATCACGTAGAACAGTAGAATGAACTTTGAAAGTCCACGAATTACAAACAGAGAAATCAATACTACTAAAAGTATTCGTAGAAGCTTCCCATATTAATAATAAAACGCATTTTGCAAATAAACAAAGAGACTCAAATAACCTCAGTGAAATTTACATCTTTTTACTGAAATATAAAAAAAAAATAATATGAAATCGACACTTATTTATAATTTTACAACTTGATACTCACATCATTTTGAGTACATGAAAAAAATGTCATGTTTTTCTGTTCGTTTTGGAATAATTTTTTATATTAATTTTACGTTAGTGTTCTATATTTATATTTCTATATGAAATGATATCCAGGTAATTGAGTTGTCCTTACGAAGGTAATAAAGATACCGAAAGCTTGACAAATAATTGGCAATAATTGTCCAATAATTATGCAAGAAACCTCACAAACAGAACTCTGTTTCATACTAGTCAGTCACAGTCTAGATATTTTTCTCGTTGAAAAAGATGATGACCTGTTAACTGGCTGGTACGTAAACTGAAAACCTGAATATCTGAACAATCGTTCAAATATTGACAGTTAGGATATCATATAATTCAATCTAATAGAAAACACTTGACCAATGATCTCTCGAGTTCCTTCCCATTTTTATTGTGGGTTTACTATATTATGACTAGAATATTCATAATCCCTTTATAAAAAGTATTCCTGGACATATAATGAGTATTACTTGTTTCTGAGAAAAATCAGGTATCATTTTACTATTAACTTCAATGTCCGTAAAAGAATCAATGTCTCTATTTTTTCTATTTTGGTGTTACAAGTCAGCAATTTTTCAACTTGCAAAATCGGGATCAACAAAATTCACTTTTGACATAAAAACCTGAAGAATAATTCAACTTCCTGAAAATTTTTTACCCCAAATTATTCGTTTCACCTTTATAGTTTAAAAATATATTCCATTTTGGAGTTTCTTTTATGAGAAAGAATAATCTTCAGATGAATTGGGATCAAACTACACTTGAAAACTTTCTGTAGCTGAAATTGCTTTCCTATCATATTGGTTAGTTTTCAAACTGTATGTTTTTTCTAACTGTTTCTTCTTGTGAAATCATCCATTCAGTTCCTGTAATACGAAACAGAAAGAAACATCCCTTCATCCCATTCAATACACATGAAACAAAACAACTGCGGGAAATGTTGAAACGTCCGAAAAGTCGTGTTCCAAACTTCAACTAATTCCAATGGAATATACGCTCTACCTGTTTTGTTACATAGCGTGATTTCCTCAAGCCCTAACTTGGTTTCGCCCAAATACACCTATTGGAACGTCTTCCATTCAAGAACTCCTTCAAGTTGTGGAACTGTTCGTCTCCCGCAAATCGTTGCATTGTGAAGGATATATCCTGGCGGAATACGTTCAGGATAATGCAAATATCCTTGATTTACCTCGCACAATGAGTGAGTTTCCGTCGAGAGGTTCGGAACATGTTGGTTGTAGCGAAATTGCGAGCTCTTCTGTCCCACAGACAACTTCAATTATAAATGCACCCTCGTACACTTTCCCCCATACTTCACTAAGTTGACAGCAGAGCGTATGACAATTTACACTGTTTTAACAATTGGGCGTTCGGAAAAAGGGAAAGTGTTTGACAGCGGCCGGTGATATTGAAATATTCAGAGGGAAAGATTGGAACGCAGAAGTTCAAGCAAAGTTTGCAAATTTGTTGGAAGTTCTTTGGGGAAAAGTTTGTGATTCCCTATTTGAATTTTATTTGCGACTTATAGCAGAATATTGTGAATATTTTGGTATTTTCAAAAATTGATATTGCTGATTTTTATCACCATGAACGTCTCAGTTATCTATCCTTTTCTATCGAATTTTGTTCTTGCAACAAAACACAGCAAATTCAATGTGAATATAAACATTCGGTATGATTAATGATCGTATTACATGTAACGTAATGGTTACTAAATATGTCATATCGGCAAATAAATTTTATCATGTAATTCCTTACGAAACCTCAAAACAACTTCTCCTGAAATGTGGTTGCAATTTTCACCTCAGTTGGAAGAGTGTTTGCCAGAAATGTTTTGTGAATCGCCTTTAATTTTGCTTAGCTTGATGCAAATAGGTCGAGTACGAAAAAGTTCTACAATAGAAGATTTATTTCAACTACCCATGTTTGGTAACAGGCGAAAGTATGTCTGTTTAGCGTCAGATTCAAAATACTGACGAAATATTCAAACCAATTTTTTGCTGACAGTTTTCTGTTTGGTCTAAAATTCAAACCCAATGTTGGTGTAAAAGGAGATTTGGGCTTGTCTGACCATAGAGTTCAATATGGTACAAAACCTAATGATAATAGAATTTCAACTTTGTGAATATTTTCAGATCAAGTGTCTTCTTATTGTGTATCACTTCATGAAATCTGACCACCATAGATTTGACTTGATAGACATACATTTGTGAGCAATAATTGAAGTGAAGGTGTTGATATCTGATAAAGTCAAATTAAACACAACTGTTGATTTTTATCGAAAAGTGGTACGAAACTAATTCAATCTCTTTTTGGAGGCAGAAGTTTCTTTGAGAGCTTGGAAAATTGGCGAGAATTCCAATTCATAATTATAGATCAACTTCGAAAAGGTCACAATATATCATCTTTTCAGGCACATATATCATTTCAGATCATCAGATTTTATCTCATGTCACAATCAAAAACCTCAAATGATTTTTGTTTCCTATTACTACACAGGTAATATATTATTTCCTGTTACTACTTTAAAACGTGTCTAAGCCGAAATTATAGTATATTTCAAAAGCGTATACCATCCGATATTATTGAAAAGACTATCATCTTGTAAGCAGATTATGTCAAACAGTGATTTGGGGTCAGAGTTAACTTCCATTCCTCGAGAAACATTTTTCATTTTTTGATATTTTTGGTGTTTCAACCTTCCGCAGTTTAATGAATAAATACTATGTGCGTAATGTAAACCTCTGACGAATTGAAAAATTTGTTTTCCTTTCTTTTTCCCTACTCAGAAACCAGCATTATTTTTATCTATTGAAATTTTGTAAATCTGACAGATGTCAAAAGAGAAACAGTTGACTTTGTTCTGAGTTAGTATCGCGAAACAAGAAATATATTTGTGGATCCAACTACACCCACGAGAATAGGCACAAAAGTTGAAAATGTACAAACTCAATGGAGGAAGTCTAAAATAGATCCCTGTAGAACACATGTGGCCAAATATCAAGCCTTCGATATTTTTAAGTCCTCTGTCATACCCTAGATCGATCAGTTGAATAACATTGAGTCAGTTGAATCTAAGGTAAGAAAGTTTTCTACAGTTATTATCATCCAATGAGAAGATTCTACACAGTGAATTTCGAAGCTAGTTAATGGGAAAATTATTGTTTTCTGAAAACAATAACCTCAAAATTCCCTATCATTCAAGAATATGGAAACTGAGAAATGAATTCAATGTGTACCTGTTGAACACTGCAGTTGATTGAAACCAATGCATCATTTTGTATTAATTCAGGATTTTTCATCTGGTTTTTGAATTATAAAATAAGCTCTGTGAATGGATTGCTGAGCATTGCCACCTTAAAACATCAATAAACCCGACAAAAATGCTTTTTCCACTCAACGAAACTAGATATGTGCCGAGTGTTCTTTGAACCGAATTTCAGTACTTCATCTGGAATGGCCAACATACGTTTTATCGCAATCCTAGACTTCTCAATATCAACACGCATTCCCTGATGAATTCCTCGATCATTCTGAACGTACTCCACTGCCCAAATCGACATTCTACCATTCACCGCACCCAAGGAATTCACTTTCCACCACCGACAGTCAATACTACCAACCGCAACTCGAAAATTTAATTACCAGTAACGTTCCGATATTAACGTCGTTTATTCGGATCCTTTGCATGCCCCAAAGGGCCGCAATCAGCACACAAGTGCCCCATAACCCTACGTCGAGTGTCATAAGCTGGAATCGCGAAAACGGCAGCTGGGGGGAGTGGGGAGCAAGCGAGGGCTAATCCCGATCGCAGTCAATATTAACATTTCTAGGCGTCATAACCACACTCCAAATGTCGAAGCTAATCCGGAGTTATTGCCAGTGTGGTGTTTACAAATCCTAGTGGTCTGGCACGTGGGTTGAAGGTGGATTATCTAAGGGTGTACAAAAAAAACAACCTGAAAACATTCTCTTTCGAAATAACTTTTTGGCTTTCCCAAAAAAATAGTATGTCCAAAAATTTTTTCCTTTTCAATTTTCTGTGATTTCTTTGAAATGACTTCCAGGAAAGAAACAGAAGATGAAAGAAACACTTGTTTTGTTGTATGAAAAGCACCTCGACGGAAAATCACCAGAATATGGTTCGAGGTCAGTAGTATTTACTATCCTAGAATACCATGATCTCTCTAAAGGTCGCTAAGGATAAAAAAAGGTTTTGTGATACAAAAATTCAAAAAGTTATTTGATAAGGTATCATTGGAAAAACTCTGAAAAACAGAACTCAGGAAGGAAATAGATACAGTAATTAAATTTATTTACAACTATTGATCTAATCTAAGATATACGGAATTCTAATTCTAAGCCTTCGAATACTTGAAAAATAATTCAGAATGATGAAAACAAAGGAGTAGAAATGTTAAAATAGTAGAAATAATATTCATAAAATCACGTAAACAGTCATAAATAAAAAATCCTATAAAACTGATGATACGTATATTTTTGACAAATACAGCAGGCAAAAAATACAGGTTTGATTAAATTGCTGAAACGGAAAAATAGATGAAAATAATAAGTCGAAAATTTGTTACTATATAGTTCGATTCACTGTATTGTAACAAATATTTTTAATTAAACACAAAAACTAACTGAAAATTTCAGTCAGGGACTATAACATCAAGATGACCATAAACATATGTCGCTGAGATGATACGTAATTTTCAATCAATCCGAAGATAATATAAAAATAATTCATTTTATTCATATATTGGAATTTAAATTCCAAAACTCACGGTTGTATTATCAAAAGCAGAATACAATAACTAATTGCGAAACATCATTTGTGAAAAATTTTTTATAGAAAATGTATTGATTCAATTTTTATGTGACACAATATGGCAATTTTGGTAAATTTCGTATATTATTAAGTTAAGAACTGAATTTTCCGTTCTTCAAATGAATTAATACAATTGAATTGAAATTTATTTGCAATTCTATTGTTACTGCTTTATATATTTTGTTTTTTTGAAATGAAATATATATTTTTGAAATTTGTATTGATCATGCGTCAATGTCGCTCAATTAATTTTATTATATACTCTTAGTTCGAAGTGATATTGTCTTCATTCCAATATAATCCCATATTAATTATGGATTCATTATGCATCTCTAATATTTTTGTTCAAGAAGTTCGTAAGTTTTCCATCAAATTCACTACCTTAATTATTTTTTAGATTATATATTATTCAGACAAAGATAGCAAACTAATATCAATCAACACATTGTTGCGAGTTGGGTATTCTTAATGAAATAAATAATGATAAATATTAACAACCTGATTGAGTTTATTTTTACGATTTTTGCAGTAATAATAACTTTAGCTGAGAACTATCGAGTGAATGTGAATTATTTTTGGTACTTTTTGGACCCAAACATGATCACAACATTTTGCAAAATTTTTAACCACTGTACTAGTGTCATCTCTTTCGAAAAGGTTTCTCCATGTCACTAAAGCATTTCTCCTTGTGCTATTTGAATTTTTGATTCAATTCCAACAATCCTCCCTTTATATTTCCGGTCTAATTGATTGTTGAAGGCAACTGTCATGACTGGTGGGCTCTTTGTGAACGCGAGGTGTCAATTTCCCTTCCGGACGCTCTATTTACATCCCCGAACGCATTGTACTGTTACTGATTTAAATGATCCGGCAATTTTGCTCCGGGATATGAGTTCACTGTTAGTTGCAGGATGCTGATACGTTTGTGTCAGCGGGTTGCCATGACACGAGAGGATTCGCAGGACTAAAAAGTGAAAACTGATGCCACTGTAGGTTTTTATTTCCAGGTTGAGAACGAAAGCTGTAGTTAGACAGCTGCACCTCGAAAACAACTCACTCAATTACTTCACCAATCTATTTTCCAATGAACGGAACAAATCAAATAACTTATGAAATATTTACTATCGCCGTAGGGTTATTGTTATTTTTATGGTCGCATTGTTTGTGGTTTATTGTCGATTTTATGACGACGAATGGAAATATGCATGCTCAAATAAATATACATATGACGATGCCTTACAAGAGGCAGACTTCTTCGATGCTATCGGGAAAAATAAACAGAATATCTCCATAAAAACGTTGGATGGAGCGTTTATTTTGATTGGATTGATTGAATTACCGTTGAGAATGGTGATGTCTTTATTCTACCGACAAAACAACATTCTGCTCAGTGTTTGTTGAAAATTATGACCGAGGAACTCTATTCGAATATTCTCTCTTACTGCGTTATGTTCGTTACATCAAGATGGCTTTGATAGCTTCAGTAACTTACCACAGTGTTAATGGAGATATTTCACGTTTCGTGTTCGAGATTACCTAATATACCAACACTTTGTAGCGAATATCATAGAAAGTTTTACTTCATACGGAAAATTATTTTCAAAGTAATGTTTTTCGGCTTCATCCAATACCGTTTGGGAGTGCCAAAATTTAAATCCAAATTCAGAAAACACTGGCCAGTCCCACAAATCCCTGTGGATGAAGAAAATATTTGGGAAAATTCGAAAATTTAAATGATTAGTAATTTCAAAAGGTAATGGTCAATAAGCCAGTGTAATAATCGTATGTCAGGGAATGTTAACATGTTAATCTTAATCTTTAAAGATCCAAAACTGGTAAAGAAATTTATGTGTACTCACCTCACAAGAAATAATTTTACTCGAAGTACATGAAACATTGTGTATATTGTATGTATGCGTTTGTATTCCCTAAGATTCATCTAATTCCTCATAACTAGATATTGAAAACTCGTTATGATAATAATGGATTGTAGAGATTAAACTTTATCTGCTTTACAATTGCACACAACTCTAATCCACTTAATCCGTTGGAGACACAAGAGTTAGTCTCATATCGTGAGAGGTGAATTTTAATGAAAAAAAAATGTAGACCAGTCCTCTATCTCACATAAGTATCGTCTTGAGAAAGATATAGAGCATTATCTTTCAAGCCCTGAAATGACAGATTATTTTCAAGTACAACTTTGTATTGACAGAATACAAAATTTCTCTACAATTCTTTGTTTTCCTTGAAAAATATGCACCGCCACCTGGCGGTGCATTGAAGTTGTGGTCAAAAACAAAAGTTAATGATTTGCAGATTGATATATAAAATTATATGATTGTCATTTCTGACTTGTGGATATTTTCCGGGTGCCTAAAAAAATATTCATTCACAAAACTAGTAACAGAAAGACTTTAGGTAAAACTAATCAGACAGAAATTTCGGTAGATCATGAACCTAAAACTATTTCCAACAGTTTTTAAAAATTATTCAAATAAGAAAATGGATTTTCTGAAGAATTTAACATGGCTACCATGGATTTTTATGCATCAGATCGATAAGCAAAGCAATCTATAGCTTTTGCGATAATCAAATGAATAATAAATATCGAGGGTGGCTTTGTTTGCGTGGATCACGACATTTTCTTATTAGAATTGTGTAACTATGGAATTAAGAGGTACGCCTGCGAAATGTTAAATAAATATAAGCTCACCGCACGGGTCTATATTAGGGCCCGTATTTTTCTATAATACATAAATGAAATCGCAATGCGTTTGACGGCTTAGGTGGACACTTCTCCAACAAACCGAATAAAAACAAAAATTTTAACAATAATAAACCAATCAGTTTATTGGTTCAGTCATCTGTATTTCAACGCACAGGAAATGAATATATCTACTAAAATTTCTTATGCCTCAAAGGTTATTGGAGATAATGTTCTGAGTTTTGGAGTGCTACTAATTCGTTTCGGACTTTTTCCACGAAATAAAACTATTATTATCTTAGCGTAGTCGACAGCGCTGTCTTGGCTTACTCCAACATTGAATATGATCATATCATTGATTCCACCTTGGTTCTGGTGCTGAATGAACGGGAAGCATCTAGAAACATTTTTTCTGTGAGTAAACTTGCACAAATTCCTCTCCATCGGATTTACTCCAATATCCGTTGTGGTATACGCCAGGGAAGTAGTTGTTTTTGGCAGCAAAATAGTGTGTAGAAACAATAGGAGAGGTGAATGTTTCAACTTTCAATTAGAAATATTCATTTTCTTCCTGACAAACTTTTCTTTGACAGAGAGAGACATAATTGATGAATTTTAATCGGCACTTAATTTATAAACTCCGTGAAAAAGAATGTTCATTACTTATCTGAAACCGCCACTCAATAATTCAGTATAGAACGTAGTTTCCAAGTACCTACTGAAGCGTATTTATGGTTATTTTATACAGCCAAAGATCTAACTGAAAAACCTGCTGCTTCACATAAATTTGAATCGTTAGAAAATTTACTGCGTTGTACGGGTCAGGATAAGGTATACTTCACTTTTTCGACTGGAGTCGAGAACGGAAGCGGAGAAAATTGGTTCAAGATGTATATAGCATTATTAGTAGAAATATTTACGGATCGTCATTGTTGTTTAAATTGCAAGATAGTTCAAATCAATTCCTGCGTGATTTCAATATTTGACTCCAGGTAGGAACTAAAATAACGTACTCTAAACTATGTCCATCCATCAAACAAATTCACCCAAAGAAAGATATATGCGTGATCGAAGCATGATCACCACGCACTTTTGCGTAGATTGAACAAGCCTCCTTCCACTGGTCAATCAGATTCAACTGCAATTGGCTGGAGGAATTCATGTTACAGTGTCGGAGTGGTCAGTTAGGTTTGAACGCCTGTGGTGTGTACATATACAGTATTATAAAGTTTTGAAAATTTTCAAAATGTCAAGTACTGATACAGCTGAAGAAACTGTCTCTACATTCCACCTGAAATTTTTCTCATACCCAGCTGCATATTAATTGAAAAATAGAAATTTCGGTCGTTCCCTAGTGCGTTTCTGTACAAGCAGCCTTGTCTGGGAGATCACGTGCATTGTGCATGATAATATTTTGGAGCACTCTGTTTTTTGGATGGACAGATTACAGTAAAGAAATACTATCTCAGAATGTTGTTTTCTTTATCATTCTATACGATATAGTTTGTATTCATTCGTCAAACAAATGAAGTCATCCCGTGATCTTTTTGATAAGTGTTGCTAGATTAAAGGAATAACACAATTTTACGACACACAAAAATCAGTCGACAACTCCTCAAGTCCATTGTTTTTTTTGATACAGGATACGCGGGAATTCCGAAATGTGTTTCTATTCAACACAACAATCAAATGTTTCTTTTTACAGTCTTAAATTAGATACGCAGCCGAGAGCCTCTAATAAACGTAAATAACTGGAAACCTGGAAGCTTTTAACTAATCTTGTTTGTACAAAAATAAACCATGAATGAATAAAAGGATAAGAGTAATCATGTCAGAAGTAACGAGAATAAGAATAGGTAGCAGACTGGAGATATTGTGTTTCGGAAAGTTCTTGACGATAGTTTGAGAGTCAATTATTTCTGATTAGAAAAAAGAGAAGGTGAAAAATGACTGGATATACGAAGCTTCGTATATTCAGTCAGTTTATTTATCAGGAGCGGACTCATAATTTTCGATTATTTTTCGACAATGTTATTGCATTCCATGGATGTTTCTTGAAATTTGTCAGTCAATATTTCCAATTCAATTCTTTGATGAACATCTAAGCATTAATTATCAAGTGTTTTTGTGGTATTCAATCAAGTTTCTATCACGATTTTTCCAGATCCATGAAGCTGATTTTTATCTTTGCAATTTGAAGCATTTACTTTCACAGATGCATCCCTTTTTATATGAATATCCCAATCCCGATACATTTGTTAAAATCATTTATTGTAGTGGGTCATTCAATTTATTGATGGTGATTTGTTTGATTCCAATAACTTTTATTTTTATAATTGCATAATGCTATCTGAAGTTTCTTTATAACTGACTTACCAATCGATAGCTTTGATAATAAATCTCATTCATGCAAGTTAAATAAACCAA
>WOGR01008841.1:0-11641 GCA_015342045.1 Leptinotarsa lineolata | reverse complement strand
GCGAGCGCTACCGTGTGATGATTAATGACTTTTTGTTGCCCAAAATGAAAGAATTGGACATGCCTGACATATGGTTTTAACAAGACGGTGCCACATACCACACGGTACGCGAAACAGTCGCCCAATTAAGAGCAGCCTTCGGTAAACAGTTTTTCTCACGTTTGGGGCCCGTCAATTGGCCGCCTAGATCGTGTGATTCAACGCCTTTGGATTATTTCTTGTGGGGTCATGTTAAGGTTATTGTTTACAGGGATAAACCAGCAACGACTGACGCTCTGGAAGCCAATATTGAAGCATTTATACGTGAAATACCGGTCGATATGTTGAGAGAGTGTGCCAAAATTGGACCTTGCGCATGGGCCATCTTTAGCGGAGCCGCGGACAATATTTGCATGAAATCATCTTCAAACTTTGAATTATATTGATCGTTCTATCGATTCCAATAAATATTTCATTAATTTTTTCAAGTTTTTTGCGTTTTTATTGAAAATCAAATCCTATACTTTTCAAAAAATCGCCCGTTATTATGTTGTTGTTGAATCAGTGCCCTTTTACCAACGTAACATAAGTCAATTAATTCCGCCAGCATAAAAATTGTGTTCTCGGGAGTCGATGAAATCGTCGAAGGCCGTTTTCACCTGGTTCTGATTGGCGAAGTTCCTACTATTGAGAAAGTGCTTGAAAATATGGTAGTCGGTTGGCAGGAGCGAATACCAAAATTAAAATTATTTCTCCTTTATTATCTGGTAATTGAATACTACGAACATGTTATTATTGTCGACGTTATCTCTAATGACATAAATGTTCAGGATGGCAGAGAAGAAATCGTGTGTCCAATTCTGAATGGAACATTATATCTGTCATTAAGCATTACGTACATAAGAACATTTTTCATTCTTTCAAGTTTCAATTATCAAGGTTCAATCTATAGTAGTTGGTGAGAAGTCGACAAAAGTTATAATTTTCACTCGCTGAAGAATGAAATTTCAAGTCTCAAATTTGAATTATTTGGTGAAATAATTTTACCACCATTTTTACTTCAATAAGATGAATAGAAATACTAATTTCCACTACGTTTATTTATTCTTACGACCGGTTTCGGGGTTTAGCGCATTATCAAGTTAAACTAACTTACTATCTTTTTGGAGTGTGTACACGAATTATATGGGGTGACAGGTAGTCTGGGAGGATAGGTATTGATTGAAATAGAGGTACCAATTATGAAATTATATGTATGTACGTCTCCACTTTCGAATTTATAAATTCGAGCTGCTCGTTTAGAGGTATATTTTTCCGGTTTTTTTGATTTATTAATTTCCATGGCTTCCAACACATTCATTTTCTGCCAGAAGTCTTTAAAACTTCTTGCCATCCAGGTGTTCAATGTTTGTTTGGCAAAGCCTAAAGCAATGCCAATGAGAGGTTCTGGTCCGATGAAGCTACTTGCAGTACCCTCCTTTGCAAGGGAGTCAGCAGCCTCGTTGCCTTCCAGGCCAGTGTGGCCAGGAATCCAGACCAGAGACAATTTGTTGAAGAGAGTCGTTTTTGGCAATTCGCTACCAATTTAGACGTTGCTCAGTAGGAGCCAAGAGCTTCTAATGCCACTTGACTGTCCGATAAAATGTTCATTTTCTTGTGTGTGAGGTTGTATTATACCAATCTTTCCACATACAATTCAATAGCAAAGATTTCCGCTTGGAAAACAGTCGCATAGGTCCCTAGGCCGGTTGATATTTCTATCCTCGATCTGCAACTGAAAACACCTGCACCAGATCCTGAAGGTGTTTTTGATTCATCTGTAAACCAACAACTATCTGCTCTTAATATTTCCTTCTACCGGAGGATCCAGTCCTCTCTACTTGGGAAAAGTACTTCATAAGGCAGTTCGTAGTTGACAGTTGGAGGCATCAAGTCAGAGATCACTCCCAGAATGCTGTGACTTCTAGTGTCAGCCAGCAGTCTAGAGAACTCTGCATTAGATTGCGATGTGCACAACTCTGTAAGCAGTCCATCTAGCCTCTCTCTCCAGAAAAATGTGGAGAGGAGAAAGTTCTAGAAGGATCTTCATGGCCGCTGACGGTGTGAAACTGATGGCATCACAAATAGCCAGACAAGCCTATCTATATGCCAGAGAGCTCCGCCTGAGCCGTTTCCTGTAAAGCTTTCGGCCACCAGGCAATTGCTCCATGAGTGATCATTGGTCTGACAATCATCACATATATCCAATGGATTTGTTTGGGACCTAAACTCCAAGTTTTACCACAAATCCTTCGACATATCCATAGGGAAAGTCTGGATTTGTGTAAACTTTTTTCCAAGTGATCGTTCCAGGTGAGTTATGGTCGTTTCAGTAGACAATCATTCAATGGTAAAATATAATATTCTGTCTTTGAACACTCAGTCCATCAATCCCTACTGTTTTGTCGATCCCTGTGTTACTTCAAATTTCAGATAGTTCATCAGTGCTTTGATTAAATGGGAGAATGAACCAAAGACAAACTGCTTCCACGTCGAACTATAAAAGACAAACATTTAAGAAACAATAGAAACAATATTCTTTTTGAATGAGAAATGGAGATGTCTCCGGTCCTCTATCGTAACATGTCGTGAAGCTCATGGTGAAAGACCTGAAAATAGGGTGGAAATGTTAAGACTGCCTTCAATGAAAAAAGTTTTGTATTTGTAGCATTCCTTTCGGAAAGTAAATGTGACTTCAATGCCAATAAATATTCTCAAGATATGAAATAAATCAAACTAAAACGCGCCTAACTTTGAGTTGGATGACATAAAATGAAGTAACTCGTCTCAAATCAGAATTTTTGTCGCACCTCAATTATGCAGATGTCGAGTTAATTTCCAAACAAGTAAGAAAATTATAGACTGCAAAAGCTGCAAAATGCAGAGACGCGGATTTAACGGGCGTGTCTAACCGTTTCAAAAATATAAAGAGATGGGTTGGCTCTCAGTCAAACAAAGAAGAGCTTAGGTATACATGTTGCCTTTTTCGTGAGTTAATTGCATGCAAGATTCCGTTACGGCTTTGTACTAATATTTTATTCAGCCAGCACTGACGATCACAATATGAACATAAGACAGTCTATGTAGCCTCCCACCACATTTCTTGCTTATCGAACTGAAAATACACTCATAATGTGTGTCTTCTATTCAAAGAAAAAAATGGATTCCTGAGATATTGTAAAAGACAAGTGAGGTCAAATTTGATGATACTTCACTGATAAAGCCACTGTTCTATTTTAGAAGTAAGATTGAATTTTAAACATGACTTAATTTAAAGTTTATCTTTCTGTTCGAGCACCATCAAACTTGCCCTAACATTTGCCGAGTTAAAATCTTTTCAAAATTGTTATGGTAGCGATATTCTTTTGATATCCATGTTATGCTCATCGTGGTGGTGCATAAAAAGCCATAGTCCATCATCTTTGCAAGTCCGCCGTATTGGATTTAGAATGACGCCATTTTCCCGTTTCATTTGATACCCATTTCATAGAAATGCATAGAAAACTAGTTCGCCATTTTGGATTCAGAGTGACGTCATGTTATTGTTCGTATTCTTTCTAGAAAGAATACGAACAATAATGGCTGACCACCCTTTCATTGGGTGGTCAGCCATATTGAATTTAGAGTGACGTCATGCATTTTTTGTATTATTTTCAGTAAACCTTTCAATTTGATATCCATATCATAGAGGCGCATAGTAAAACGTATCTGCCATCTTGGGCGACCACCTACAAGATGACAATTGACGAGCCATCGACAGACGCTGTTTTAGCCTGTTGGGAATCGACAGTGCCTAGCAGGTGGTCTTCGATTGAAGACAAGTTATGGACAATCAGGACGAGTACTTCATCAAAATTACTGCGTAAACGTAAGCGAGACATAAATGGAACCAAGGCAGTTCCACTTATGTCTCGAAATATATTTCGATTCCACCCTCACTTAGGTTTACGCAGTAATTTTGATGAAGTATTCGTCCAAATTTTCCACAATTTGTCTTCAATAGAAGAATGCCTGGCCGGCATGACGACACCCAACAGGCTGAAACAGCTTATGGCCGGAGAAGTGCTGATCTATGTATCTTTTCTTTTCATTTTGGCAGCTCGACTGCGTTAACCTTTCTTTATTGTGTCTTTCTAGAAACATATGGGAATTGTGTTTCCGATGGAATTCCTGAAGAATTTCCCATATTTTTGTTGACGCAGTGGTCGATTTCAAAGATTGCTAATACCACCAAAGCCGTCGTGAAAAAATGGATCAAAAACTTGGTGTCCACCACTGGGTGGTTCCACTTATATCCTACTTGCGTTAGCGCGAAGTGCTCGTCCTGATTTTCTACAATTTGTCTTCAAAGACTCCCACGAATGTACTTGTCAAATAATTTGCAACCCGCTTCATAATTGACCTCTAGGGAGTCTAGGGTAAAAGACTATTTATATATCACTTCTCCACAGCGAATTATTACGCAAATAATAAGGCTCAACATCATGAATACTTTTATCCCTGATGACGTAGGTACTAAGTGTTCTGTAAGCTCTCTCGTATAATTTGACATTCTTCAATGCTACTCCTACCTTCAACCCCCGTCGACCAATTTTTAAATGGGAAATAATACGCTTGTGATATATCATTTTAAAGGTCTCTTCAAAACCATTGCAATGTTAGGTAAACGTTAAGTAAAAACGCCTTGTCAATTCGTTTTGTATGTTACAGCATTAGTTGTCAATATTTTAGTTTAAGTTCAAGGTTCGTTAACTTCAAGTCTAACAAATGGTTAGATCACCAGTAATGCATAAAATAACAGATTTACTAATGATTGGTTACGGAAATGAAATCCGAACACAACAGGAAGTAGCTCGCTTATTTCATTAGAAATTTACTAATTTATGGCCCATATCTCAAGGACCAATAAGCGAAATAGAGAAGCAGTTTCGCGAGTACCGTCATGTGGGGCAGATAAAAAAAGCAGTTACCAATGTAATGAGTGATGAACTCAAATTAGATGTGATGCTTCGAGTTTGAGGAAAACCCACATACATCGAGTAGACAAGCATCCACTACATTCAATGTTAGCCATACATCGATAGTAAACATTTTAAAAGAAAATAAAATGCATCCCTATACCTATACTTCCCATTTAAAAATTTGGAGGTTGTAACTGTCATTCGAAGGGGGTTGAAGGTAGAGGTGGCATTTTTACGTTAAAGAATGTCAAATTATAATTTACATTTGACGTGTTTCCGGATTTTTAAAGAATATGTACAGTAACCGAAATAATGAATTTATTCCATTTGGCTTTTACACACTGTATAGTTTCACTTTGATTTATAAATACTGCAAAAACTTCAATTAGAATAATTAGACCTTAAAGACGCTCTTAACCATCAAATTTGATGAAAAACACCTCGTCCTTATTCCTACTGAAATATTCCATAAACATTGATACGCCCGCTTGTGGCAAATTACTTGTATTGGCCTCAATACAACTTTCCTGAATTGAACACAGTTCAGACCTGGTTCAGACACTTTACCGACAATCTTACATATCTCGTGACGTCACACAAGCTCCCCAGTAACGCACAGTTTCAAAGTCGCGTATCTTTCCCGAATTTAACACAGTTCAGACCTGGTTCAGACACTTTACCGACAATCGTACATATCTCGTGACGTCACACAAGCTCCCCAGTAACGCACAGTTTCAAAGTTGTGTATCTTGATAACGGTAAATGCAATCAAATTGAAATTTTGGCCATTGTACTGTGAATGACACGCATTATCGGAATATAATTCAATACTGCGAAAACCTGACATTACAATATCATGGCACACAATTCCGGTAGCTGCGATTTTGATCGATATAGCTCCACCAGCCTATTGTTATGTACACATTGTTGTATCCCCATCGCATCAGCTACTATTAGTTTTCTATGAATAAATCCCGTCATCTCCGCACACCGAACGTGTATATTAAGTAACTGAGCATATAAGATAATACCCGTAAACCCCATCCGAACCCTGCTAACACATTTTGAACGAATACCGCTGAAAGCTCGTGAGCCATGCCGACTTTCATATCCGTATCGATTTTGTATTAATAATAATGAGGTTAGGTTGCTCCATTTCCATAAATTAAAACGGAAGCGTCCACATTTTGTAGCGCCACCAAGTCCCGAAAAGTGTCTGCGACATTATCCAGATGTGCCCGACATTTTCATCATCACGCACGTTAATTTGTCAACGGGTGGATGTACATATAAAAAGGCTGTTTATAATAAAAGTGTCCTAATAAATGTCGTTTAAAACAGTTTGTACGGTGTTTCTTGGTTCGAGAGGAATAAAAATAAACAAATTTGGTGTTGCCGTAAATTGTTAGAGTTGAGGATTTTATTGTTGCGTTGCTTTGTTTTGGGTGTAAATTTACGACCAGCAGTGGCAGTGCTTCAAAATTATTGAGTTAACCAAAGGGTTCAAATACGTATATTCATGCCTAGATATTTTTCATCTCTTTGGCATATTCATTCAACTTCGGTATCCTGTCCTCAGGAAAAAGCTAGTATTTCTGCTGGAATACTTGCAAATCTTCACCTTAAGTCATCAGAGTTGGATCTCTATACATACATGTAATGGAAAGCCCAATCCCAGAGAAGTATGTACCCAGCTTTGCAGATGTCAGTCAAGATCATCCTTCAAGACCTGTTGATTACTCTTCATCAGATCAAGCAAAGTCTTCAAGTGAATCTTATCAGACGTATTTGAATTGCTTTCTTAGACGTTAACGTTGGTATTTTATATGATAAATCAACCATAGAAGCATTCACAACGAGGACCAAAACAAGGTAAATTTTTAGATGTGACCCCCACGATAGTGGAAGTTGAATAATTGAAGACGATACTAGATCCCAGATTCACCATGACATAAAATAAAAGACATGATGCACTCGGAGCATTGATCAACTGGTCTGATACAATTATTAAGAACAGGAAACATTTAGCATCGCTATTCGATTTTTAAGAGTATAGATATAACAAAATGGAACCACTTATATCATGAAATTGAATACTTTCAACAATGAATAAAAGAAACAGAGGGGCAAAACGATTCTTTTCAAGGCAGCATCCAATGAACTTGGATACTGAACCAGGTGACTAGGACTTTGTCACCGCTTAGTGGAAAACAAGGTGGAAGATCTACGTAAAGGGCGAAGAGAATACTGCCACATTGTAATTAGTCAAGGTACATCTTCCTCAAACCCCAATAATTTTTTACCTGCGCTCATATAGCCACTGATCTAGGTGGTGAACCAAGTATGGTTTCTTCTGGAGTAAGATCTAACTAGTGAATCATTTGGGAAAAAATGATAATGTCATGATGTAGGAATCGCCTACAGAACACCTAAACAAAATGGGGTTGTACAACGGAGACCTTAGCTGCAGATTATGCAACGAAGGGATAGAGACAGCACTGCACATTTTATGTGAATGTGAGGCACTGAATCACAGGAGGCAAGTAATATATGGACATATAAAATTATGTCAAAAAGAATATGATGAACATCCAACACGGAACCTGTACAAACTAGTTCAGGGAACGAGACTGATGGAATGGGAGTCATAAAAAGATGGGAGAATAAACGCAATAAGCCCAAGAGGCTGCAGTGTTTTCTGGGCATGTCAGACAGCTCCCAAGTAACTATTGAAAAAAATTGCAATATCGCAGTTTCTTCTAGGTTATTTGTATGAAATGAAACATAGGTTTCGGCGGGATTTTTCTCAATACTAACTGTTCAAGAAATCTAGAAATATATGTCACATATATGTAAGAACGTCACACAATCATTTTCAGAAAAGAAATTCTTTTCCTTAGATGAGAAAATAGGTACAGCCACTGATGATCGGTGTTGAAAGTTTTAAAGGAAGTATGTTAGCATATCGTTCAACGGAAATAGAGGGAATAATGAAACACATTGCTCACCATAAAATGAATTCCAAATTGTCTTCCCATTAAATGAAACTTCAGCATGTTCTACATGCTATTACTGGGATGATGTATCTGATGAAAATTAGGTCACGAGATGAATACATACCCTCTCAAACTTATATGACAATAAAGCGCGGAATAAAGATACGAATCGTGTAATACACACAATCCCAGCACTGTTACCATGTTTATGTTACCATAAAATTCGTTGTCAAAGTCATACCGCAGGAGAGCCGAAGATGTTCTTATTACATATGTCATCAACAATTTGAAGTTACACATAATACACAGGTGAAATGCCTTTCTTAAAACGGATTTACTAAAATTGAAACACAAAAAACTATGTATTGAATTCAGATAATAAACCAGGGTAAATGCACTAGGCGTCAAATTTCATATCTGTGATTTTTTCACGAACTTCTCATGTGCCTTGAAACCATGAACTTTTGTTTATGGAAATCATAAAGATAGGGTCCAAGAAAAATTGCTGTTCCACTAATAAATTTTAATTTGGAAAATAAAGGCTAACAGGCTAACGTAACAGTTTGAGAAAGTCAATCATCAAGCAGAGTATTCCTCAAAGATTGGTATTGCCACCAATAGCGTTTCTGATATACGCTCATACCTGATTGAAGTATTTTTACGATTTGTAACACTTCATATGGTTGCTTTACAGACGACATGAGTTTCAGAGTAATGGAGCATAACTCTAATGAAAAGACCCGCACCGTATGTGAAAGGTGAGTACAAAAGCAAAAAAGACGACCTGTTCTAAATTTCACACAAAACAGCCACGCCCGGCACCAATGTAATCTTACAAACTTCCTCTCGTTCATTGGTGGTAATTAAGGTTACATTTGGTTGAATTTTCTACAAGTTCTGGCAATGATTTGATCACACTGTCCGTGTATAATAAATAATTTCATAAGAACTTCGTTTGAATAATCATTATTTGCATTCATTTTTGTGATTTTTTGAAACACCGTCAATAACCATTTATCAATTACTTAAAAGAGTCACCAAATTGTTATAAGCTTGCTCAGGGCACCACATGATTTTTATTCAGTGAAACTGATATGATTCAATCCCTTCAAATGATTTCAGACAGCAATTCAGCAACTAGATAAAATAATCTTAATTCTACCTGTTTACCGAGTGCGATTTTTTCTTTAAAAATTAACGGTTGTTTCGGTGTTGTAATGAGTATAAAGATTAATTTTGTTTCGGTTGGCAAAATGTTTCCTCAATATTTCAATAGAGGACCCCGCACATTTCTTATGAGAAATGGCTTGCTGTGAATTTCGTCAAAATTTTTATATCTTGTAGTTCTTGATATGCTGATTGAAAGTGTCCACAGCCAAATCTCAAAAATGTACAGGTTTCGAGATGTTTTTCATTTTTTGTGGTATTTGCTCATCAATCGGAGAGCTCTCACTTCTGGTTGGGAGAGAATTTAGATGTTCGGCACCCAGAATTAATATTACGGATATTCTTCCTCAGTTATATTAGATGCCGCCATCGATAATTTTTCATGCACTGCTCAATACTATCTCGATAATCTGAGAATGTGGTGCTGTGAAATTTTCCTCAGAGAGGCTCGAAATGGATGAAAGCATCTCACAGTCAAAGGAATCCGTGAAAATGTCTGCATCTTTGATACCTGAAACTACCCTTCAAATAGAATGAAGGGGTTCAGGTATTGAAAGCGAACTATTTTGCCCCCTAGTATGTTTTACCTTAAAAATGGGTTATTCCATCGCGAGTGGCAGGCAGTGTATATCACTTTGGCCAACCTCATTCTGGTGGTATGTGCATTTTGATCATTTTCATCAGTCCTGGGAGTTTTATCATTCTACTTTAATTATTACGGACGATACAGGGATGTTTCCATGAGAAGTGAGACACATTGTTTTTTTTCCCATCGACTCCATACAAACTGTTTTCAATCTATCCCCAAAAAACATACGTTAGTATTCCAAGTGGTACACTATATCAATACACTACAATACTTCCTCCCTTAAAAAAAACAAAATGCCAACAACCTAGAAGAGAACGTCAAATAAAATCCGATCATCGGGATTTATTTGACGTTTTGGTCCTACATTGGCCAAAGTACGCTTAGGTGAATGGGAGGTATCTAATACTCACTTTCTAGTCTCCCTTGTTTCTAGTCTTAAGTTGCGTGGAAACTGCGTTTGAATCATTTGTCTCATTATATACTCGAGTAGGTAGAGAAGCTTCTTCTGAAATATACTTTTTTATTTGATTCAAATGTCTCTTCTACACAAGTTCAAGTTCTGGAATTTTCACCTAATACTCTAATTTTCCTAATCTCTTTATTATTTCCCCCTTTATCCAAGTAGGATTTCTTACATTTTGATAGTTTTCAACAATAACTGAATCTCCTTTCTTAAACTCTACAAAACTTTTACCCTTATAATGATGATTTTGTTTTTCAAACTCTCTTGCAACATGATTTCTCAAATCTACTTATCAAGTAAATAACCCTCTTCAATATTTAGTTCACTTCAAAATATATAAAAATATTCACATTCATTTTTAATTTGCCTAGGCCAACCGGACTCGACATATTTTGAAATTTGCTGTAACAAATCATCTTTTCCTGTTTCTCTTTTTACTCGTTTGAAATCAATAGGAAAGTAATCATTACTTGTAAAAAAATTATGAAATCAACTTCTTCAATTTCACTATTTATTCTAAGTTTTCCTGCAGGGTTGAGGTAACCGTGACAAACTGTCGGCCAAATATACAATAGTTTGATGTACCAGTAATTGACGAAGCTAACGTGTAGCGAAACGTGTTTTGAATGAAATTTTTTAATTATTTTTATGGATAGTGGTGATAATTTTCATCAAGTAACGGGTCCTCGACAAGATGTTATATCATTTCCCTAATATTTATTCAATCACCTCTCTAGGATATCCTTGATTGTACCATTAACGACATTAATGTGTAATTTCATGGCTCGTAGTCAATTGCTAGATCTTCTCGATGTGCAATCATCATATTGAAAGCCATTATTTCAGCTCCGATTCAAACGTAACTACACACAATTGGTTATGTTCCAATTCGCACGAAGAAAATGAAACCGAATCCACCTGCAATTGCGAGCTACGCTCCAAATTACGTTAGCATCCTCAGCAAGGCTCACTGACCCGAGTAACTTTCAAGTTTTAATTAAATACGTTTATCATCATATTATATATCATATATATAAAATGGTGAAATTACATAACTACCTAACTTTTTATTGCTCAAATCTCATTTTATTCTCAGGCTAATCACTTTCTTATGTAGTTTTTAAGTTTAAAATTCGCACAGTCTAAAAAAATATACACCAGTCAATAATCCTTCACTTATTTGTGAGCAATAACCCTAATAAATCAAATATCAACCAGTGATCTAGCACATTCCATACAAGTGTAGTTTTTCTATATCGAGATATACAGGGTGTAACTGAATAAGTGTAAAACATTTAAGGAGGTGATTCCTCCTTTTATATGAAGAAACTCCATTGGAGCATCCCTTGTTAAGATACAGCCCTTTAAAGGGGGTACATAAAATTTGTATAACAATTTTTTTCACAAGCACTGAAAAAGTTAGAATATTGAAATTAACCTGACGTTT